>JAPEKN010000011.1:41242012-41253239 GCA_028877435.1 Cathorops dasycephalus
GTAACACAAAATGTAACGGAATAATTACTTTCCCTGGTAATTAGTTACTTTTATGACAAAGTAACTCCATTACTAACTCAGTTTCTTTTTGGGAAAAGTAATTAGTAACTATAACTAATTACTTTTTGAAAGTAACGTGCCCAACACTGGTTATATGATGAAGGTCCTCTAACAGTAGACTTGTGGTTAAACACCACTACGTTTTGCTCACATCATCAATCAGAATGATCCGGAAATCAGCTAGTGCAGAAACGTGCACGCACACGTTCTTCACAACGAGCTTTGAGGTAATGAGGAGATTCTTCTGTTTATTATCCCGTTTGCGTTTCTCTGTTGCTGTGACTCTTCACTCTCAGTATTAGCGAGGACTGAAGCTCAGGGGTCAGAAACGTTCTCCTGCTGTAGCCCGAGCTGGTTCTGACCCTGAACCTGTCGCTGTGCTGCTGGCTCCTGTTGGTGGAATTTATTGGAGTATTTCAGATTGTGTTTTATCTTTATTTGCTGTGGAACTAAATTATCTGTGGACGATGCAGTGCGTCACATGTTCGAGCTCATCACCACTCAAGAGCTATTTTACCATGAGCGAGCTTCCTCCGAGTCCTCAGGGTGAAAACCGGACCATGTCCACTCCAACATGGCCTCGGCGTTTACTGCGTTTCTGTAACTGAGCCTTTACACAAACTCGCCTTAAACACTCAGTCAGGAAAAGTAAATCAGTGAGGTCACGGTTCAAGTCCCTGAAGAATCTGTGCACTTTATTCAATATAATTAACATTTAATCAGCAGCAGCACTTCATTTCTGTTTATGATTAATCATCAGCTGTCAAAAAGAAACAGTGGAAAATGTGCGGTGTGTTTCAGCCTGAAGTCTGATGTGTGATCGGATCAGAAACCATGAGCTCCGAGTTTAAAGAGAGATTTTAGTGACACACTGGAACCAGAAACTGTGATGGACTGAAAATCAGCACACTGAGACCCAACTGTTATCATTCCGGGAATTTATCACCCCATTACACCGCTAACACACACAGCTCTGTCTTTAGCCCATCTGTGACATGTGTTTGTGTAGCGTCTCTGGCGCTTCCCTAAAGAAACTCATCACTGCTTCACACTTCATGCATGTGTTCAGCTGCTGGAGCCACACACACACACACACACACACACACACACGCACACTCTGACACACAGTATATTTGACATTAGTTTGTAATGCTTTTGTGCTTTTTGGACATGCTGGTGTTTATATCCCTAACATTCATCTGTGCCACTGAACACACGCCCTGTAACAGGCTCCGCCCTGCAGCTGTGTCTGAAACGCTCCTCTGAAACATGCGCTTCATGTTATTATTACTGCTAAACTGTCACTTAGCACTCTGCCCTGTCCAGGAACTGACCTCAGCTCCATTTCAGAGGAACACAGACCACAGAGACAGAGCAGTGCTCATCTGGTTAAAAAGATTCAGGAATCTGACCTGAAAACTGATTAAAAGAGAGTGACGCGCTTGCGGAGTTTAGCCGCTAGCATGCGTCATTGTGCTGGTTAGCGTGTTAGCCAAATGCACGTCAGTCTAGGAATTGATCAGTAAAATAGTAAAGTGGTTTTTAGAAATAAAATTTAAGTTTAATCTTTTATCTGTTAAACAGAGCATGTCCTCTGTCAGGACTTCGCAGCGTGTGCATTTACATCACATGCTAATCAATAACTAGCTCACAGCCAAGAGACTGTCCTTCTCAAATATGATGTAATTGTACGACAATTTATATATTTATATATTAGAATATTACTTTTATTAATTGACATTTAATGTTATTATTTAATAATTAATAATGTATAACAACTCTTCAGTGTAACAGGAGCACGTTTAAGACAGCCTCGTACACTTAGTGCTGTTAGCGCAGTTAGCTGAAGGGTCAGACGCTGAAGGTTCTTTGGAGGCTCTGAGTTCGAGTGCTGTGTTTGGTGAAAAAACAAATTCCCTCAGTGAGTTCCCAAGCTGTGCTAACATACCGCCGTGCTCAGGGTGGAGACGGGCAACATCTGATTATTGTGTTTCTCTCTCTCTCTCTCTCTCTCTCTCTCACACACACACACACACACACACACACCCCTACAACTACTGTATTTTTACTTTCATCACTCTTGGTGTACCAGAGACACTTTAGTCTCCTCACACCACTGCACTGTCTCTCCGTCTCTCTTAACCACTCATCCTGGGAACAGAGAGAGAGAGAGAGAGAGAGAGAGAGAGAGAGAGGGGAAAATAAACAGCAGTGTGGAATGTGCCGTCTGTAGAGATGGTGAGAATCAGTGTGATGTCACTGCACTGTGTCTCCAAGTCAAACATGAGTTCAGTTCAGTACTGCAGGCCCACACACACACACACACACACACACACACACACACACGGTTCTTTCAGGATATTTTTTATACCAAGACTGATCTGTCTCTCTAACTCACCTCACTCATCTCAACTCCATTAAAATAATTAAGTCATTTCTGATGGAAACTGAACCAGAACTAATTTCAAGATTTCACAGGAAAGAGGGGTCAATACTTATGCACTCTAACTCTTGCAAACAGTATTGATTTCTTCCTCCAGTTTAAAGGAGTAAAAGTAAATCCATGAGTGGGTTGGCAGCTTGTAATATTGAGAGGCCGTAAGAAAAGTTTCAGGCATGTTTGACCATTTATAAGAAAGTTGTGAGCGTTTTTGTGTCGCTGCTCTTATGCCACCAGGACGCTGCCATGGTGCCTGTTGGAAGGGCGATGCGTGATGTCATTTGGGTGCAAGGCTGAGTGTCGCTCTTCAGTACTGAAGGGGCAAAGCCAAAGGGCTAATAAGGTGACGATGTCGATTTTTTTTCACTAAACATCTGAAATAGAGTATTAATGAGCTGCAGCCCTGACTTACAGACAAACCTGAACGCTTTACCTGTAAAACGAGGCTGAAACTGTGTGTTATTCTACTCATTAGCACGCTCTCGACTCATTCATGAAAAACTTCATCAAGATGTCCCCAGGCTCGCCAACCGTAATTACCGTAGTAAACAGTCCAACCCCCGCAGCAACACAAAGTATAAAATACACTTATTTCCAATGTGGTCCTCTTGATGACAACAGGAAACAATAAAATAAAAGAGACAATAATAAATTGACAAAATTGTATAAGCAATGATGAAAAAGTCATAACAAAAAAATAACTAGAATTATCACAAAGTCCAACTAGATTACAGAAACGGCACCAAAATGATTAAAAATTAGTTACATACACATCATAAAACTGGGTTTGGAATTTACTCCATTAAAACTGTTTCACCGGTTTCTTAAAATGATGGCGTGTTTGACTCGGTTGCAGTGATGGAGGTCGGCTATTCCATAAACATGTTCCTGTAAACCTAGAAGAACTCCAAATGGTTTCCGTAAAGTGTGACGTCACTTACAACACACGGCCGTATTCGACAAAATGGAGCACAGCGCCAGCGACATTTCTTCACTGATTTCCTCGAGTGTTTCGGATAATGACACGAATAACGATGATGATCATGAAAAACAAGCATTACCATATCAATTAGTTACACACAAGTGAGCAGTATTTATAGTGTTTTCTTACCCTTTGAACTTCTCTTTTGTGGACGACTGACCATGCTGTCTCGTTTGTCTTGTCCGCTTTTTGGCCGAAGATTGTGGGAACTGCGTCTGGATTCAGCGCTGGGTTGTATAGTATTCCTAATGCCGGTACATCAGAGTTGCTTGAGTGAAACAATTGTCTTCAAAATGTTCCAAGCACACGAGCTGCATATGTACTGTTTTTGCACCCAAAGGACCTGTCAGCTCATGAGAGGTCTGTCCCTGTGCGGCAAATGGCATTTATCCATTATCTTCTTACCTTTTTGTCCTTTGGGGATTGAAGCAGGTGAGTTTTTTCACTTGTGCCATTGTTGCATCCTCAGGTAATGTTCACATGAATCCTGTATAGTAAAGCAGTGTTTGTTTATCCTCTTTCTGCATTGCCAGGGGGGTTGGACTGTGCATTACGGTAATTACGGTAGGCTAGCTGTGAGTACACAGGCACTTATGGATGTACGTGTGGCGGAAGACAGCTTCAGAATAGCAAACCAAGCCAGAAAGAGAGACAGGAATCGTAGTCAAAGAACAAGCTAGGGTCGGGCAATCAGTGAACAAAGTAACGTGGGCAAGACAGAAATCAAGGAAATGAGAACACACTAGCAAAGATCAAACAGGCAGAAAGGCAGTCAGAGAATAACAAGGCTTGGTATGTAGGAAAAACCAGAACGATACTTTGCAATGTGTGCTGTGTGTGACTGGGGTTTAAATACTGAGACAGGTGATGAGGGAATGAATGTCAGCTGAGAGTCAGAAGGTGGGAGATAGAGGGCGCTGTGTGTAATAGGAGTTGCAGTCCGAGCTGTCCATGTTTGTAGTCTGCTTGTCTCCAGCAGGTTTACTGACAGAGCAGCCCCCAAGGAGCTACCTCCGGGAGCTATACTCTTTCGGGGGTGTCCTCGACCTCTGGGTGCTGGCTTGCTGGGGTGTTGGGCGTGGAAGTCTTGCTTGAGCAGAGGGTCGAGGATGTCCTTGAACTTGACCCAACTTTGTTCTTCCGGCGCATACCCTTCCCAATCTACCAGGTACTCAATCTGGCCATCTCTTCGCCTGGAATCGAGGATTTTGTTGACCTGGTAGATGGGTTCCCCGTCGAGATTCAGAGAAGGGTAATCTTGAGTGGGTGTGTTGTCAGAGAGCAGACCTGGGATGATGGGTTTGAGATTGGAAACGTGGAAAGTGGGAGAGACTCTGCTTTGCGGTGGAAGTTCTAGATGATATGAGACATCGTTGATGCGCCGTAACACCTTGAAGGGTCCAATGTAGCATGGTTGTAGTTTCTTACAGGCGTGTGTCTCTCATAGGTTCTTAGTCACCACCCCTACTCGATCACCAGGAAGATAGGTGGGAGTATCTCCTCTGTGTCGATCCACATACATCTTGTACTTGGCACAGATGACCTCTAGCCGCTGATGGACCTCTTCCTAAATGGTTTGGCTGTGCTGGAACCACTCGTCTACTGCCTGTACCTGATTGGGTGTGTTGTTCCAGGGGAACAAGGGTGGTTGGTAGCCGAGTATGCACTGGAAAGGTGTTAGCTGAGTCGCAGAATGCTTTAGGGAGTTCTGCGCATACTCAGCCCATGGCAGGAAACATGCCGAGTCCCCATGGTTGTGCATGCAGTAGATTCACAGGAAGCAGCCAATTTCCTGGTTGGCCCATTCTACATGCCCATTGGACTGGGGGTGGTAGCCGGATGTGAGGCTAATGGACACCCCCAACCTCTCCATGAAGCAGGACCAGAACTTGGAGATAAATTGTGGACCTCGGTCATTAATGATGTTTTTAGGGATGCTGTAGTATTGGAATACTTATTGGAAAAGAAGCTCAGCCATTTGGGCAGCCATAGGGATACCTGGAAGAGGGATGAACCTCAAAGATTTCAAGAACCAATCGATGGTGACAATGATTGTGGTATTGTTTTGTGATGAAGGGAGGTCTGTGATGAAGTCGATCGTCAAGTGTGACCAGAGTCGCTGTGGGACAGGTAGAGGCATGAGTTTGCCAGCTGGAGGAGCTTGAGGAACCTTGGCCTGGGCACAGTCAGAACAGGAAGAGACAAACCGGTTGATTTCGGTCAGCATGTTGTCCCACCAGTACCTATTCTTCAGCATCTGGTAGGTACGTTAACTGTTGGGATGACCAGCAGCAGGAGAGGAGTGTGCCCAGGTGGTGAATTTGCTGCGTAGATGTGCTGGCACAAAGAGAAGACCAGATGGGATGTGATTAGGTACATATTGTGGTTGAAACTTACGGATTTCACTGTCCAGATCCCACATGATGGATTGCACAAAGTGCTGAGTCAGGATGATGGGTTGAGGTTCTGTGTCTTTGGGAGATTGTTCTACAGCCCAGGACAGAGCATCTGCCTTGGTGTTCTTGGACCCTGATCAGAAGGAGATAGAGAAATAAAACAGGTGAAGAACAACGCCCACCTGGCCTGACGTGGATTCAACCTCTTGGCCTTCTTGAGATACTCTAGGTTCTTATGGTCAGTTAGGATGATGAATGTATGAGTTGCTCCCTCCAACCAGTGTCGCCATTCTGCCAAGGCTAGTTTGATAGCCAGCAGCTCGCAATTGCCCACATTGTAATTCCTCTCGGCAGGGGTTAGCTTCTTGGAGAAGAAAGCCACTGGGTGTAGTTTTGGCTTTTCTCCAAACCACTGGGACAAGATGGGTCCTACTCCTGTGTCAAAGGCATCTACCTCCATGATGAATGGTTTCATGGTGTCTGGATGCTGGAGAATCGGAGCCAACATGAAGGTAGTTTTCAGCTTGTTGAAGGCTTCTTCTGCCTGAGGATTCCATTGGAGGCACTTGGGATGCTTTTTCAGGAGAGTGGTCAATGGAGCAGCCAAGGTGCTGAAGTTCCTGATGAAAGGGTGGTAGAAGTTGGCAAAACCTAGAAATCTCTGGAGGTCCTTGACTGACTTAGGTTGGGGCCATGAGGTAATGGCCAGGACTTTGGTTGAGTCCATGCTGATCCTTTCTGAGCTAATGAAGTAGCCCAGGAAGGAGATCTTGTCTTGGTGGAATTCAAATTTTTCAGCTTTGACGTAGAGGTGGTTCTCCAGCAACTGTTTGAGGACAGTTCTGACATAGCCCTGATGACTGGGGAAATCTGAGTAATAGATCAAGATGTCATCTATGTAGGCAATGATGTATTTTCCCAGCATGTCCCGCAGCACATCATTGATGAAACTTTGGAACATGCTGGGAGCCAAAGATAGGCCATATGGCATGACCCAGTATTCGAAGTGACCAGTGGTTGTGCTGAAGGTGGTCTTCCACTCATCACCTCATTTAATCCAGATCCGGTTGTCAGCACTTCGAAGATCCAGCTTGGAAAACACCTTGGCTGATCTGAGTTGCTCTACAACTGCCAGAACCAGAGGGAGATGATACTCTGGATGTACTCTTCCATGGCAGCATGTTCTTTCTGAAAAAGGGGATAGATGTGACCTCATGGTGGCATCATGCCTGCAACAGCTCAATTGCACAGTCGCAGGGCCTATGCGGTGGTAGTCCACAGGCCTTCCCCTTGCTGAAGACCTCAGAAAGATGCTGGTAGCATTCTGGAACATTGTCCATGGAGTCAGGGAGCAGGCTCTCAACTGAGGTGGAGGAAATGATGAGTTGGGGATGAGAGAGGCAGCTCTGAAAGCACATAGGTGACCACTGGAGTATCTCCTTGTTCTGCCATCAGATAAGGGGATTACACAGTTGTAACCAGGGATAGCCGAGGATGATATCATGGTGGTCAGTGGTCATGATGTACAAAGAGTGTACATGATGTCAGTGTTTATGATATAGGGCCCCCACTTGTATCTGCAGCGGCTGTGTCTGTGATGTGACTAGGCCATCGCCTATGGGTCTGCCGTCGATAGTCCGGATGCTAAGCGCGCTTTGCAGAGAGGTGACTGGCAGGTTGAACTTTTGCATGAGGGCTTTGCTGATGAAGTTCCCCTCTGCTCCTGAATCTATGGAAGTGGATAGGACATGAGTGGAGGCCGCCATCTTCAGTAACACTGGGAGTTTGAAGGATTTATTGTTGAGTTTTCTCATTGGAATTTGGGCTGGAACCAGTCTCTCAGTTGAGGTTCCCTGGGCAGGTCAAACTGGGCAGTGTTGGATGTCATGACTGGCACTCCCACAGTAGAAGCACAAACCCTCCTTGCACCTTCTGGCACACTCAGAGCGGGACAACCATGTGCATGACAGCTCCATGGATGCGTGGTCCTTGGGAGGCTGCGAGAGTCCTGAAATCCAGGTCATACTCGGTGACACTTCTAGTGCCCTGTGAGCTGGTGAGAAGGCTTTCCCCAACTTCAATTCCCTCAGGCTCATGATCAAATACATTCTTGAATAGGGAGAGGAATTGTTCATATGACCCCATTGGCTTTCCACCTTTATTCCAGACAGCTGTAGCCCAGTGGAGTGCTTTGCCAGTGAGGAGAGACAGAAATTTAGCAATTTTGTGTTCTTCCGGAATATCCAGCATGGTGGCGAAATACAATGAGCATTGTAACAAGAAGCCCTTACATGTGGTGGGGTCGCCAGCAAACTTTTCTGGTGCAGGGAGTTGCAACGTCAAGCAAGGAGGGGATTCAGTGCACTCTAGGAGGGCCTGCGACATACCAGTTGTTAGCTGAGTCATCCTGGTGTTCAGATCGGCGAGCATCTGTTGATGTTCTCCTAGCAGTTGCCTCTGTGCATTGAGAGCCATCTGTTCGTGATCCTCCACTACATCCATGCTGGTGAAGTATCCTGTGAGTACGCAGGCATTTATGGATGTATGTGCGGTGGAAGACAGCTTTAGAATAGCAAACCAAGCCAAAACAAGAGACAGTAGTCAAAGAACAAGCTAGGGTCAGGCAATCGGCAAACAGAATAATGTGGGCAAAACAGAAATCGAGGAAACGAGAAAACAATAGCAAAGGTCAAACAGGCAGAAAGGCAGTCAGAGAATAACAAGGCTTGGTATATATGGAAAAACCAGAATGATACTTCACAATGTGTGCTTGTGTGACTGGGGCTTAAATACTGAGACAGGTGATGAGGGAAAGAATTTCAGCTGAGAGTCAGAAGGCGGGAGATAGAGAGCGCTGTGTGTGCCGGGAGTTGTAGCTGAGCTGTCCATGTTTGTCGTCTGCTCGTCTCCAGCGGGTTTACTGACATGAGGAATTTTTATTTTTTATTTTAACTGTGTAGCAATGTAGGGAGTGGGTGGAGCACAGAAGGATGGCAGGACAGAACTGAGTTCCAGAAATGCTTTATTTTGACACTTTTCAGTAGTCAAACACACTCTCACACACCCACAGACAGACAGCAGACACAACAATTGTCTGGTTGGGGAGAGAGCTCCCTTCCTGCTGCTCTCTCTCTCCTTATAAAGGGCACGGTCACTGGAAGACACAAACACAAGTTAATTTACATCAGGTGTAGTGATTCTGCCACTTACCTTCCCTGACTCCGCCCTCCTGTCACAGACCGATGCTTGACCACGCCTCCGCTGCCACAGTTTTTTTTTTTCCCAATCCAAGTACTGTACTCATTTTCAGTTACAACCTTAGTGCAATGTGTAACTTGTGCAGTCACTGCTATGCTATGGTGAAGCTTTCTATAAGGACATGTTTATTTCACATTCATGGAAGTCGTCTCCAATCTCAGCACTTAACTTTGCAACAGCTACAACTTTCACTTTTCTGGACAGAGAAGGTTCTCAGTTTGTGTATTTTTTTTTTCAGCTTATTAACTTCAACTGAAAGAATGAAGTGATTCTAGTGAGGGAATGACTGTTTATAGCTGCTAAGTGATACCGGAATCTAACTTGGATCTAGTGATAAATATATGGTTATCATGTGGGCATGCTGCAAGACGAGTCCCGCTGTGCTTCTGTGATGGTTTATTATCTTATTTCACTGTGTTTCCTACAGAATGGAAAGAAAAGGTGTGTGTTTATGAGCTGAAAAGAGCAATGTGTATGAGCAAACACTCCTCCAGCAAATAGCTGCTAAGTGCACTTCAAAGTGCAGGATGGTGATGTCTCTGTGTGTCCCCCGTGTCTTTGGATGCTTTTCGCCAGAATATTGCTGAATATATTCACATAAGTGTGTGTCTGTGCTTGAAGCCAGTGGGCGGAGCTTCCGTATCCACTGATTTGTCTCACTGAAGAAGAAAGAGCACTTTCTCTGTCCTCATCAGGGCATGGTGTTTCTGTCAGTAATGCTGACAGTGTGTGTGTGTGTGTACGCTTATCAGCTTTGTAACCGATGAAGGTAGCATTGCTACATCAGGATAAAGTGAAAGAATAGCACACTGTCTAATGTTTGAGGATGGTATCGTGTGTGTGTGTGTGTGTGTGTGCGCGCGTGTGTCAGAAAGACAGATTTTATCTCACAGGATTTAAAGTGTCTCACTTCATCTTCCTCAGTGGATAAAACATGGAGGAAAACCATTTGTGTGGAGCGGATACATGGTTGAGAGACAGAGAGAGAGAGGGACAAAGAAATAAAAACAGATAGAACACGCGTGCGCGCACACACACACACACACGTGTCTGTCTGTACCTGACCATAATCACACAACATATCCCACAATGCTTTGCATTTTAACATCACTCATTTGAATGTGCTAATTAGCCTGCTCATGACTGTTTCGTTAATGCATTACACTCTCACACTGTTTACACCATTGCATAGAGGTGTGGGTGTGTGTGTGTGTCTGTGCACGTGCATGTAATGTGATACCTTATGCCCAGGTGGTGGGACATGTGCCTCTGTCGGTCAGCAGAAAGCCTTCAGGAGAAAGAGCTGATGAGTAATGAGTTCAGGAGAATGTCATGCTTGATAAGTTTCACACACACACACACACACACACACGGATGACTGAATATGGAATGAATATAAAAATGAAAATAGTGCATTATGGGATTTTTATAGGAGCCTTATGTACAATAAAGTGTAATAAATCTGCCGAGGAGAGTCCTAGTTTCTGATTGGCTGGAGAGTCTGTGCTGTTTCATTATATTAAGCACCTCTATCATCGATCTGGTCATAAATTGAATCTTCAGTCCCTCATATTGTGAAACTATGTTGGGTTGTTGGCGTGACAACAACCATAAATAATGTTTGAGTCCAGCTGTTAACCTGGTGTTTGCATTGAAAATAATTTATGTGCTGTCCTAGAAAAACCTTCAAAAATATCCATCCATCCGTCCATCCATCCATCTTCTACCGCTTATCCAGATCCGGGTTGCAGGGGTAGCAGTCTAAGCAGAGCAGCCCAGACTTCCCTCTCCCCGGCCATCTCCACCAGCTCTTCTGGGGGAATACTGAGGCATTCCCAGGCCAGCCAAGAAATGTAATCTCTCCAGCATGTCCTGGGTCTGCTCCAGGGTCTCCTCCTGGTAGGGCATGCACAGAAAACCTCCCTTGGGAGGCGTCCAGGGGGCATCCTAATAAGATGCTCAAACCACCTCAACTGACTCATTTTGATGTGGAGGAGTAGCAGTTCTACTCTGGGTCTCTCCTGAATGACCAAGCTTCTCACCCTGTCTCTAAGGGAGAGCCCAGCCACCCTGCGGAGAAAACTCATTTCT
>JAPEKN010000012.1:382383-392973 GCA_028877435.1 Cathorops dasycephalus
GAGAGTGTGTGTGGAGAGAGAGAGAGAGAGAGAGAGAGAGTGAGGAGAGAGAGTGTGAGAGAGAGAGTGAGTGAGGAGAGAGAGAGAGTGGAGAGAGAGAGAGAGAGAGAGAGAGAGAGAGAGAAAGTGGAGAGAGAGTGTGTGGAGAGAGATAGAGAGAGAGAGTGTGTGTGTGGAGAGAGAGAGAGAGAGAGAGAGAGAGAGAGAGAGAGTGTGTGAGTGAGTGAGTGTGTGTGTGTGTGTGTGTGTGTGTATAGACCCTGGTGGAGTGTGTGAGTGTGTGCAGGTCAGATGACGACCCTTGGCCTGTGTTGGAGTGTTACCGTGTGGCATTGCTGAGTTTTGCACAAGTGACGGTGCACCTCTCAGTCCAGAGCGAGAACATCAGTATGGTTCTCCAGAGACTCTCACTGTGAGTAACACACACACCTGTTCTGTAGGTATCATTTACGCAGTAGTCTGATTTTTATTGAATGTCTTTAATCACTCATGCTTTGCATATAAACTGACTTTTTCTTCACTCACTCCTCAGTTCTTCCCTCGCACTGTCTCTCTCTCGCTCTTTCTCTCTCTCTGTGTGTGAGGTGTTTAATGTTCTGTGTTCTGCAGGAGCTGTGTGGAGCTGCTGCTCTCCATAACCAAGGTTTTTCCAGATGCACTGTGGGAACAGTTTCAGTCCTCCATACAGGTACCACACACCTGATGTGTTCCAATGCACTTTTTTTAAACTCCCCCTCTTTTTACCTTTTCCTGTCAGAGTGAACAGAGTCGACATCTCTGTAGCATGTTGTCATGGAGACACATTAGCCACTTCCTGTCTGTGGTGGACACTAAGACACACTGCTCTGAATTGGGTTTTAACCAGCTGTTCAATAACTGCGGTGTGTTCCTGTGTGTGCGCAGACGGCTCATGCGCTGCTGCAGGACGCGGGCGTCACTCAGCTGCGTCTGCTCTGCGCAGCCACTCGGGAGCAAGGGATGTGGAGCAACAGCACACTACAGAGCCTTCTGGGAAACGAGACGCCTCCGGAAGCTGAAGGTGAGGTGTCCTCAGTTTCACTGTCCACACCCGAGGGTCAGGATTTAGCCCTAAAGTACACACGCCCCCAAACCATGTGTGCTTTTATGATTTCTCATCAATAACTAACATCGTTCATGTTTGCGCTGTAGTGCGAGCGTTCCTGATGCGTGAAGGTCTGGACCTGCTGCAGCTCCGGGTAAAGTACCTGATGAAGGCGAGCTCTATGGAGAAGGCGGCGCTGCTGGCGAAAGCCTGTGCTGATTTCCAGGAGTTTGCTGCGAGCAGAGGACCCTTTAAACAGAGCTACCTCGTGTGTGTGTGTGCTTTTGCGCCACAGGAGATGCTCATGGAGGAGGTGGGTGGGACTGCAGAACCTTTAAACACGGGATAGAGCTGATAATCGTTTCAGCGTCATCTCTCTCACACACACACACTTTCCACTAAAAAGCCTGACTGGGTCTTACCTCCTGTGATCTACTGCACTCTAATAGGTTCCAGAAAACTGAAGGCAGGGAGCACATGTTGAAAGGTTGGAGAGTTGCTGGTGTCAGGAGCTGTGCTCTGATTGGTTGGTTACAGGGCACTAGGGGTGAGAACTGCATTCAGAGCTGGAGGTGGGACTGAGGGTGTGGAATACGCTCTGATTGGTTACAGAGATACTGGGGAAGGTTATGGGGTAAGTGTGTCCATTTGGTACAGGGGCACTGGGGGTGGGAGCTGTGCTCTGATTTGGATTGGAGGGGCACTGGGGGTGGAGGCTGTGCTCTGATTTGGATTGGAGGGGCACCGGGGGTGGGAACTGTTCCACAATTCCAGTACAAATGTTCTGGAATTGTGAGCTACGTTTTGCCTGGTCACAGGAAAAACCAGAGAACTGGAGCTCAGACTGGGGTACTGGGGGTGGAGTACATGCTCTGACTGTTTTGTTGAGACACAGGGACACCCATGCCACAGTGTACAGCAGCGTAAGACGAGGACCGTGTCGCACTGCTATACTATATTTTTATATGTATGTGTAATATAATATATGACACTGTTGATGTTTTTAGTTGTGTGTGTCCTGCAGCTCTCCCAGGTGGACTGTCGTGATGCTCTGGAGATGATCTGTAACCTGGAGGCAGAAGAAGACGAGCGAGCAGCGTTTACTCTGTGTTCAGGCTTCCTGACCCGCCAGCTCCTGCAGGAGGACTCGTACTGCGCCTGGTCAGTTCCTAAACACGTGCAATCCTGCATGTGGGACAAACACAACACCCGTTTGGTTTTTAAAGATTCAGAGATCTTCAACTCCATTAATAAGTTCAGTATTGATCAAGCTCCTCTGGTTAATGTCCTCAAGTTTAAATGTGGACGCAGGGTCAGATCGTGGTTCGGTTTGTTGTTTATGGCCGTAGGAGCAGTGTGAGGTGGTAATGTGGTGGTTAATCTCTTCCCCCAGGGAACTGACCCTTTTCTGGAGTAAACTCCTGAAGCGATTGGAACCTTCAGAGCAGAGCTTCCTGGAAAAGTGCCAGAAGATGTCTCTCCTCGCCAAAACAGTGTTCCACCTGCTATTCTTTATTAAAGTGATCCAGTCTGAGGTGAGTTCTTTGTTCAGTCGTCCTGGCCTCTTCTGGCTGCAGGCTAATGCACAAACTCATGATGGCACTTGGTGAAACGTGATCAAAACTTAGCGCTGGTTTTGTTTTCTAATCCACAGTTGGACAAGATTGGATTGCCAGCCTGCATTGAGATGTGTATCCGTGCCCTACGCATGGAGTCCTGCGAGGGAGCCAACAAGGCCACCATCTGCAAAACCATCTCCTGCCTCCTGCCCTCTGACCTGGAAGTGAAGCGGGCCTGCCAGTTAACGGAGTTCCTCCTGGAGCCAACTGTCGACTCTTATTACGCCGTGGAGACGCTGTACAATGAGCCGGACCAGAAGCTGGAGGAGGAAAACCTTCCGATACCCAACTCTCTACGCTGCGACCTTTTCCTAGTCTTCAAAACTCAGTGGCCTTTTGATCCAGAGTTCTGGGATTGGAAAACACTCAAGCGTCATTGTTTAGGTCTAATGGGCGAAGAAGCGTCTATCGTGTCCTCCATCGACGAGCTAAACGATGATCGCTTCATCGAAGCGGAACGAGAGGACTTGGAGTTGGCACCGGAGGAGTACAAGGATGTTTTCGAATGCTTTTTGGACACGACGAATGAACTGAAGGAGATCGCAGACCAGCGACAAAAAAACAGAGAAGTCAAAAAGTTGAGAGAGAAAGGATTCGTGTCGGCGAGGTTCAGAAACTGGCAAGCGTACATGCAGTACTGCGTGTTGTGCGATAAAGAGTTTCTTGGTCATAGAATAGTGCGACACGCGCAGACGCACTTCAGAGATGGGTATTATAGCTGTCCGATTTGCACAGAGACTTTTGAAACAAGAGAAACTCTAGACCCGCATGTTGGGTCGCACGTCAAACTGTCTTGCAAAGAGCGCTTAGCTGCGATGAAAACCACTAAGAAACTGACTGATGCAAAAATCTCTGTTCCTGATATTGCAGCTCTGAAAAACAAGGGTGGAGAAAATCAGGCCCGAAAAGCAAAGGCTAAAACCTGCAATGGAGATTCTGGCCAGCTGTACAACGGTGATGCGGTGGGCTCTCCAAGCGAGGGTTCCGGAGTCCGGGTCAACGGGAGAGAGCGAAATGTTTGTCCTGTCGTCAACTGCAGAAAAGGGTTCAAGTTCTTTCGCAATCTCCTCACCCATGTGAAAGATCACGGGGAGGTCGAGGAGGCAAAGCGCTTCCTTGAATTGCATACCACGAAGATAGTTTGTCAGTATTGCTGCCGTCACTTTGTTAGCGTCAATCACCTGAACGACCATCTTCAGGTTCATTGTGGTGCTAAGCCTTATACTTGTATTCAGTTGAACTGCAAAGCAAGCTTCGACACCAACGCCGAGCTCCTTGTGCACAGCAAAGGACATCCGGTCTTCAAGGCCAAGTGCATGTTTCCTGGCTGTGGGAAGATTTTCAGTGAAGCTTATAAACTCTATGACCACGAGGCGCAGCACTACAAAACCTTTACCTGTAAAGTGCCTGGCTGTGGTAAAGTGTTTCACACTCAGTCCCAGTTGGAGTTGCACGAGGAGAGCCATAATGCGAAGAAGGAGGAGACGCAGACTGCCGAGAGCAACAGCGCTTGTCCTTCCAGTGAACCAGCCCAGCAGGATCCCCTTCCAGGGCTGCCAGTGAACTCCTCCAGCTGCATGATGAGCCCTGCAGATCACCCAACAAGTCTGGTGAAAGTGAAGCACTCCATTGAGAACATGCTCAATCCTGCTGCTCAAGATCCCACGCAGGCGTTCGGCCTTGTAATGTGCAAAACCGAGCCAGCTGATCCAAACCTTCTGCAGCAGCCACAGATCCCATACATGGAGACCCAGCAGACCCAACCTCCAGTCAGCCCTCCCATGCCTCACTTGAATGAATCCAGGTCTGAAGAGTCCTTGTTAGATGTGCTAATGAATGATCCATCGTGCCCACTTCCACCAGCGTCTTCATATCAGAGCCTCCTCGAGGACTTCCAGCAAGCTCCGTCAGGAGACGTTTTGCAAGCTCAAATGGAGTCTGCTGTCTCACAGAGTCACACCCAGCCCCTGTACAGTAACGAAAACACCGAATATGGGCCGTATGATCCCAGTTCTGTCGCCCCCATTCACACGCCGTACCCAGTTCAGTATGGGAACAGCATGGTACCCTTACAGGAGACTGCTCGTAATGGTCCACCAGCGATGCCTGTGTCTCAGAGGCTTCCTCCGCAAGTCACCCCTTTTCCCACCAACAGACCTGTACAGCCCAACGCACACTGTTCTGCAGCTGAGGAAAAGGACCGGTACAAATGTGCGTACGAGACGTGTTCTCGAGACTACAGCTCTTACAGAAGTCTGACCAAGCACATGAAAGCGGCTCACTGCGAGTTTTATGCACAGTGGAAACTGGCAAGGAGGAACAAGGTACCACCGATCACAAACAGAGCTGCGTCCATGAACGGGAAACGTGTTTCTTCAGAACCCTTACAGAACCAGCTGGGTCAGAGGACTCCTGCTCCTCTGACACCCATGCAGAAACTGCCTGCCCAGCAGCACTACCCAGCAAGCTGTCTAAACTCCACTTACCCCTCGGGTTCTTCCCATCTAACCGGTCCTACTGGTCAGACTTTCCCAAACCAAATGGACAGCATATTGGATCCCATTGTGCTCTCACAGTTAGGAAATGCTGCAAATCCGCCTCCTGTAGCTCATGCTTCCTGCTATTCCGTCCCGATGAACAGTTCGCTTCAGCAGCAGAATTACCATTCGCAAGCAAGTGGTCACTTCTCACAGATGGACACTGCGTCTCAAACCCAAGTGCCAAACACCTATAACGGAGACATGACCTATCCTCCTCTGCAGCATCAAAACAGTTCCTCGTGTCGCTTCATACAGACCCACCCGGACGTTACCCAGACAATGAGCAATCCAGCCAAAATGGGCCATCCCAGTAACTCTTCCCCACCTTCCTACATTCAGCAACCAAAGACCAATTCCATACCTGTAGTCAAACGGACAGAATGTGTCGTTAAACTGGAGAGAAACCTCGATTTGGTTCCATCTCCTCCAAACACGTCACAGCAAAGCAACCCTCCTGCAGCCAGGAACTCTCAAACCTCTCAAGATGACACCAGCAATTCTGCACATGATGGTGAAATCAAAAAGAGAAAGCGAAGCAGCAGAACAAAGTGGCCTGCTATCATCAAAGATGGCAAGTTCATTTGCTGTAGGTGCTTTAGAGGGTTTCACAGTCCTAAATCTCTTGGAGGACATTTATCTAAACGTGCTGTCTGCAAACCCTATGATGAAGCAGTTCTGTCTGCAGATCTTCCAAGTTCATTTCTTGAACTTCTGAACTCCCCTCACCCATCAGACACTCCGCAGTCCTCACCGTCTGCACAGGTCGGTTCTACTCCGGCTTGGCAGTCGCTCACTAAAGGGCCCCTCGACCCAAAACTGTTTCCCAATGTCACTTTTCTGAACACTAAAGGTTCTGTGTACAACAGCGACGGTAACCCAAGCAGTGAAACCATACAACAGGATTCACCGAGTCTGGGTGAGTCAGCCGGTGCACGTCAACAGGCTTTTGCCGAATCCTCGGTCTCCTACCCTCAAGACAACCAAAACAGTGTGATTCAGCATACCGGGAATATCAAAGACAAGCGCAGTCAGCATCAAATGAGTTATCCCCAGTCTAGTAACTCCTTGCCAAGTGAAACTGGTTCCTCAGATCAACTTTTGTCTCGCTTGTTAAGTGAAAACCAAACTTCTGACTCCAGCTTCAGCAGTCCCACTAATCACATTGACCGGATCCTTCAAGCTGAAACACTAAACAAGATTAAAGAGATTAAAGAAAAGTCTACCATAACAAACGCGAGCGAATTATCCAATGACGGGCTTCTCGCTGCCATGGCTAGTCTCGCTCAAAACCTGGTGTCGGAAAAGAGCGTCAAGGAAAGGCTTCGTGAACAGATATTGGCTGGAGACTTCCAGAAAAGAAGTAGTTCATGCCAAGGTCAAGGTGTTGACAACTCGAATTTACAAAGTCCGATGATTGACGTTCCTCACCACACGACGCATGTCATTCAAAAGGCTCTTCAAGGTAACGAGCATGTCGTTGGAGGTGGTACTGAACTCGAATGTTTCGCTCTGGGTGGAAGCGTTGCACCTGACGAGACCTCAACACGGAGTCCCAGTGGAACGTTTAATAAACCACCAGTACAAGACGACGACGAAATCATGGAAATACTAAAAGCTCTGGAACGATTGGATCTGGATAGGGAAATAAGAAACCATGACCAGACGCCAACTCTGCCTCAGGAGACTGGAGGAGTAATGAAGGCCACAGAAGCTACATGCACTACTACTTCTTCTGTGGTCCGAGGCTATTCCTGCGACAGTGACGGTTGTGGTTACAGAGCGATGACGAAAGATGCCCTCTTCAAGCATCTCATGAAACAGCATAACTACACCGAGGACATGCTCAATCAGTGTCGCAAGGAACAGTTTAACTTTGCGCCATTTAATTGTCAACTCTGTCCCAAGACCTTCACACGAAACTCCAACCTCAGAACACATTATCAGTCCGTGCACAATTATTCACACGAGCAGGTGGTCAAGATGGGGATTACGCGGCAGTACAGTCGGAAATCCTTGGAGCCTGATCAGAGTCTTGGTACCTCTTCAAGCAGCTCAGATTTGCTCAGTCTACCGGCACCGAAGGCGCCCTTTCCTGGCCAGCAGCAGCATGCTGAGACTGGTACCGGGGTCCTAGCTTTGAGGCCTGGTGTTGCTAGCATTAAACCAGAATTCAGTGGTCAACCTTTTAAACCGCAGCTTCCTGTTGACCCTGCAAGTGTACAGAGAGCAGACGCAACTCCGCGTCAGCTCCAGCGTCAGGCAACTATGCATCCATCGGTGATCAAAGCTGTTCCTTCCTTGCTAACCTCCTCCAGCATGGCGCAGCAGTTAAATCGGCCAAACGGGTTCATGCAGGGTTCGCTTGCACCTTCTCAGCCTACCCACAGAATGCCCCCTGGGGATCTGTTGCCTTCAAGTGTGCACTCCGTGGCCCAGACCCCTTCAGTCTCAGCACAGGTTGGTTGCCTGTCCCCGGACAAGAAGCCCAAACTGGGACGACCCAAAATGCAAAAACAAAAGGAAGTGACAAAGAAGACTAAGGAGAAAAAGACGGACATGGATGATGTTTTTAGCCCCTATCGGCCTTACCGTTGCGTCCATCAGGGCTGCGTGGCTGCCTTTACAATTCAGCACAATTTGATTCTTCATTACAAAGCTGTCCATCAGTCTGAACTCCCCACATTTGCAGTTAACGAAGAGGAGGAACAAATGGAGGAGGAGGAGAAGAATAATGAAAATGAGGAGGAGAAGGACATGCCTGATGGTGAGGTAACGGAGTTTCGTTGTCAAGTCAAAGACTGTTCTCGAATATTCCAAGCTGTGACCGACCTGCTGCAGCACTACCTTCAGCTCCACAAACTGAGCCTCGACAAGGCAGGTGTGATGATGTCTGGTATGAACCTGGGCAGGTTTCAGTGTGACCAGCCAGAGTGTGTGGCTACCTTCACTGGATTCTGGAAGTACGTTAACCACATCGACACCGAACACAAGAAGGTCAAACTCTCTAGAGCTGAGCCTGTTGACGGAATGTTCCAGTGTGAGGTCGAGGGTTGTAGCTGCGTTTATACCACAAGGTCAAACTTATTGCGGCACATCATGAAAAAACACCACGACCTTTACAAACTCCGCCTGCTGAACTCGAGAGGGGTCAGACTTGGCCGTCCTCCGAAGAACAGTTTAGTCTCCGTCGAGAAGGAGAATAGAGAAATTAATAAAAAGCCTGTTCAGAAGGGGGGTGAGAAAAAGCGAAGGAAACAAAAGAACCTCTGGACAAAATACGGGAACCCCATTTTGAAAACGAAGGAGGAGGCCTCTGCCATGTGCACCAAGAGGACTCAGTTCCAGTACCCTTGCATGATTAAAGGCTGTGAGACGGTCAATGACTCTGAGCGAAATCTCATGAAGCATTATGCCCAGCATGGTCTGCCTAAACAATACCTGGAGGAGCAGAGGAGCAACTACATCTTCTGCAAGAAAATGTCCCGCTCCAAGTACAAACGAATCACATCGAGGAGTGATGATACGGACAAGTCCGATGAAAGCTCCGTCGAGGTATCCGAGATTGAGGAGGCTGTGGACACCGGGCCCAGCGAGTCAGAGTTCTCAAAGCTGACGTCTGAGAAGGAGAGCACCGAGGACACTGAAGTTTCAGACACTAAATTGTCCAGTGACCTGAGCTCGGATATCTCTGTGGTGGTGGTAAAACGAAAGCGAGGTCGTCCACGTAAGGGGGAACGTGTCAAACACTTGCAGTTGGCACGCAAGAGAATGACGAGGTTAAGAGCGGTACAGACTCCCTCGGTGGTCACCTGTGCAGCCGTCAACTCCGACTCCGTCTCATCCGGCGCCACGCTGCCACAGGAGCAAAACGTGACCCTGAGCTCTTTCAAGCCGTTGGGCTTTGAGGTTTCCTTCCTCAAGTTCCTGGAAGAATCGAGGCAGTCCACGGCAAAGAAGACTTCTTTACCGGATGTACACCCACACAAGAAATACCCCACCGTGCACCTGAAGACGGCCTCAGTGGTGTGCAGCAGGATCAATCCTGAACATCACTGCCGCGATGTACTGAAACTGGTGGAGTTTAAGAACCCGCAAAAGCTGACTTCCCTTAGCAAGGTGACGTTCGAGGTGCACAGAGGGTTCTCGAATGTTTTTGACCTCTTGCTCAAACAGCTGCATGATATGCGACCTGCAGTGGTCATTCAAAAAGAGGGCGCGTCCAGTGTTACAGGGTAGTTCTCAGGACGGGGGATGGAGAGATGGATCAATAGCTCTAGTGTTGCTGTTTTTGGGATGTTAAATGATTTCAGTGAGATGTTTTCGAAGCCCTCAACACTGAACGCTCCTGTTAACATCTGCTAATTCCTCGACAGGACTGTGTATTAAACCTGTTCTTTAAGTTGTTAATTAAACAGTTAATGATGATGATGATGATGATGATATACCTCTTACGCATGCCCTTAAAGTTATCCGGCACATGTGGTCGATGTTGGAAACGAACCCTTAGAGGAAGATTTTAATTGTTGCGGCTCCCTGTAGGAATTTTAAAATGACCTAGCTTCTGTTGCGGTTGGACTGATGATCCTGTAGTGCGGTGGTGAACTGTAGATGGTAACCATTTTAGTCTTGTTCAATATTGCATTGTAAATTTTGAACGTCTATAGCATTGTGTCTGTGTGTGCACATACTGACTCTCCGGATAATTTACTGCCACCAGCAGTCTGTACCTTCAACAACAGAGACCAATTTATTACAGCTTGCATTTTCTACCTCTGTGTGCTTGTGTGTGGGTTTTTTTCCCCCTCTCGGACGCGTCATGGTTCCTCTTACGACTTAACGCAAAAATTACCAAGCGTTTAGTCTTTATTTTTATAGAAAAGTATTTCATACAGAGTGATTAGAAGGCTTTTGTTCAGGGTTTTGGTTTATTGACGTATTACAGGAGCAGTTCACTGGTGCACAGTGATACATAGACTATTATAAAATCATACAAAAAATAAAATGGGGGCATTTAAAAAAAAAAAAAAGAAATCCTTGAGTACCATTTCTTGAGAATTCATTGGACCCTTGCGTGTACCCTACACGTACAGGAGCAGTCTAAGGTTTGGACCCTCGTTAGTATGGATAAGTAGGTGTGTCCAAACTTCTGACTAGTACTGTATGTGGGACATTCCACCGAATGGGTGCCTTTTGCTTGTTGTACCACTCCCAAATTAAACTTAATCTGTTAATGTATATCTTTTCAACAATGATTATAATAACACACATTTAACTATTCAAAATGTGTATTAGTCAACCTCAGGCTACATTACAAGGTTTGGAAGTCAAAGATGGCTGCATTTTTTTCAGTCCTGTTACCAAAACTCTG
>JAPEKN010000012.1:411403-427731 GCA_028877435.1 Cathorops dasycephalus
AGATGGGAGTCAGGGATTTTGGAGGGGAAGGGTTGGCAGGGAATGGGAGGTAGGGATGTGGAATGGAGGGGGAAGTGGGTGGTAGGAGGGATGGTGAGGTGGGTGTGGAAGGAGACTGGAGTGATGGTGAGGGGTGATGGAAGAGGGCATGAGTGGATGTACAGTATACAGAGGGTCTTCATCTAAACTTCTAGATGCACAAGTGTAGATGGGGAATGGTGGATGGAACGGAGAGATGGCTGGGTGTCAAAACGGCCTGAATTAATTTCTCAGTAATGATCTCTCAGGTTTTGCATTAATGGCTGCATTTCTACTCAGATCCAGAGGTGGTATCGTGTGGCCGTGTGTGAGAGCTTCCTGCAGGATCTTCTATGGAGAACTTGTTCAAATAAATCTGACCACAAGGAATCCCTTCTGCATGAGCAGAGTGAAGTCTTCTCTGTGATTGAGGAGTTTCTCAGGCTGCATCCTCCTCCTGAAGTGGAGGAGCTGATGCAGTTGGCACACCTGGCTAATACCATACATGATGCACACCTGAAGAATGCAGGAAAGCAGCTTGCACAGAGGTGACTATTTTGAGCAAGTAGGAAGTGGAAAGCCATCATGCATTCTGTTTAAAACCAGTTTGTATTTTGTCATTTATTTGCAGGTGTACAAGTTTACGCAAGTTGCTGGTATCTCCTGGTTCTGTGGCGTTCTGTGACCTCCAGCAGGCTCTGCAGTGGCAGTATGAATGTCTAAAGGGCAGAAATGAAACTGCTGGTTTAACCTCTGACCTTCATCCTCAGGGAAATGCATGTGCTCAAAGTGTCCTTGGAGATTCATGCTCTGTAAGTGGAAATGGTTTGCCGAGACGTGGTGCAAATGATCCTCCGCTACTTCAGTCTGGAGCAAAGCCGCTGTGTCTCAGCTCCTTTGATTCTGGTTTTGATGGAGCAGGAAGTGGTAATTTTGAAACAGGAGGTGGGAAGGTGTGCCAAGATGAATCATCCAGACTAAAATCTCCACATCTGCATGCCAGTGAGGAGACTGTTTCTAGCATATCTGAGGACCTTGCTGAGGAGAAACCTCTCGGGGAGCAGAGTATCAGCATCATTCCAAGTGCAACCGGTGACTCAGACTTCAAGATCACAGTGAAACGCTCAGCCACACTACCCAAAAACCCCTGGCTGAGTCTTCCTTTAGATGATCTGGAGAATTGCTACACTGTGATCATCTCCCCCAGCCAGCAAAGAGAAATTGGGAGCTGTGATCAGTTAATGCAGACCAGCGACGCAAGTGTGTGTGAGTTTGAGGACCAGAGTAATGAGTGGAGCTCCATCCATAATATTCTCTCGAGCACTGTTGCAGATGGAGGACATGAAGCTGAAACATCAGCTGAGAATATGCCCACTCTCCTCTGGGACTCGTATGATCTCCATGACCTCCTGCCTGACTCGGATGGCACGTTGATCAGTGAGCAGGCATGTGAATGGGAAATAAAAGAGCAGCAAGAGCTCCAAGCCGTGGAGGAAACGCTGAGCCGAGCAGCTGAAATCCTTCAAGAGGAGGAGAATGTTCTTGCTCAGGAGGAGATCGTTGATGTCCTGCTGGAAGCAGATAATCCAGACAGATTGTGGCCTTCATGGACTACAGATTGCCAGTTTACTTTGACCTCCAGTGACTTGGCTGAAGCAGGTGTGATTGGATTGGAGGATGACCTTGCCTCCCTTCATTTTGGATCTGATTATTTATCTCAGGGAAGTCCAAGAGTTATGAGTAGTAGTGATGGAGTATCACAGCCAGGTTCTGACCCACTCCATCTTGAAACGGGTCCTGATAGATTGGAGCTTTTGAAGCCACTAGAAGGTTTGAAGGTCTTGGAAGAGAAGATTGTTGAGGAGAACTTGAAAATCAATGAGCTGCATCACTGTGAATCTGGGGAAAGAATGTCCCCTCAGAGCCTCAGTGAGGACCGGAAGAGATTCCGTGAGAAACTGGAGCAAGAGAAGAAGGAAGTGGAGGAGATGGAGAGGAATCTGAGCAGGGAGATGAAGAAAAGCAAGCTAAAGTGTCCGAGCAGGAGTTGTAAAATTGTGACGTGTTCTATTATGGGGAGAGAGTCCGTGTTGATGGATGATGAAGCTCTCTTGATGAACTGCAGATCATCAGCACGTGATGCACAAGTCCTCAGTGGTGGACAGCCATGTTTGGAGGAACCCACCAGTCGGCAACCTTCAGACATGGATGCTCCAGACAATCCTGTTCACCTCAAATTTTCAGATCCAGAAGCATCAATTGACTTCAAATGTTCTAATGTAGCTACAAATTCTTTGACCAATGAATGTTTAAATTCTCAAGATCAGCAGAATATTGACTTGACTCAATCATCCATATCGGGCACAGCAACAGTCATGGACGATGGTGTTGGTGGGTGTGACTTTGAAACAAAAATGTTAAATTTGGTATCTTCAGTCACAAATCTTTCTAATGCTCAAGGTCTGGTTATTGGAGAACCAAAACCTCTCTCTGATTCTCTTGATATGGGTGACGAGAAGTGGATGCAGTTGGATCCTTCAGAAACCTTAAACGCAACTGAACAGTGTAATGAAGATCCCAAGGAGGAAGCTTCAGAGGAAGTATTGACTCCTGCATTTGATCCTGGTGGTCCTACATCTTCTCTTCCTCAAAAATCTATACTGGATGAACAGAGAAGCACAGATTCTGGAGAATGTGCATCTGTTGGTCCAAAACCAGAAGAACACAAGAATCCTCCATGTAGAACATCACCAACAGATCTCCAACGCCAGAACACCAACAATAACAACCTTCACACTGTAGATCTCCATGTTGGTTTGGAGAGCGTGCCTGAAGGACCTAGAAGTTCTGAATGTATTGACAGAGCTGAAGATCAAAAACCAGAGTTGTGGTGTGATGGTCAGATCTCCAGATCGCCATCCCCTTTGCTTGAAACATCTGATCCTTGTGGCATAGTGGAGAACAAGGAGGAAGAAATTCAAGTTAATCATGATGGCTCGTTAATGAGGCACGTCTGCAGATCACCGGTCCTACAACAGCTTCAGATCTGCACTCGGGAGGTTTGGATCCAGTATCTGATCTAATCTGCTTTTGTGATTTTGCTCAGTATTGATAGTTCTGGAGGGTTAGGGTCAGGGCAGAACTCGGTAAATCCAAACCCTTTATTGGGGCCAGTGGGTCATGTTCCATGCACACTTTGGGTTAGTCCTTTTTTCCAAATTGTTGGTAAGCCAACACCAGGGAACATGCTAACGAGATGTAGTGTTGCTAATTTGTTTTGTAAATGGAATTCTCTTGATGCAGTTTGAGATTTTGATTGTGCGTGCGTGTGCGAGAGAGAGAGAGAGATATGTTGTTTTGATGTCCACTTGTTAAGGGGTACTTTCTTAACCATCATCTTGTGCTCCCTTGAATGCTTGGACCCTTCATTTGTTTGCTGAAACCCTCCTGATCGGTGAATGTTGCATTTGCCAAAGCATGGGGGACCACAGGCTTGTCTTTTTAATGTTAATTGGGAAAAATGACCGGGTTCTGTACCACACACCGAGGCATGAGGGATGGATCATGAAGGTTTGAGAAGTAACTTGGTTGGTTTTTGATTCCGGTGTGTAACTGTGTATGTGACCATAGATGGGTGATTTTTTGACCCCTGTGGTATTGGACACTGGTTCCAGTTTGGTGAAAGCCGGATTTGCTGACCAGGACCTACCCACCACCATCTTCCCCACCGCCATTGGCCTGCCCAAGTATGAGGTACTGTTTCTAAAGCTGCTCGGTGGGGTGGAGGAATCTGCTCGTCTTGTTTGGAGATGTTCGCTAAACTAGAGCTGATGAGATTCTCCTAGAAGGAATATTGATCGAACAAATTTGGAATGTATAGTTTCCGATGTTTGATTGTGCAGGAGGTGATGAGTGGCAGTGTGGAGCGCAGTGTGTATGTGGGACACGATGCCCAGCACATGAGGGGCGTGTTAACGCTTCATCACCCAATGAAGAATGGCATCGTGTCCAACTGGGATCACATGGAGATGGTGAGTGATAAGATGCAGACTGCTGCTGGACCTCCAGCTTTCTGACTTTTTTAAATATGTACTATAGTGCTTTGAAATGGTGCTGTGCTTCAAACTCCACCTTTTAATGGTGTGTTAAAAAAAAAAATTGCTTCTAATTCTTAGGAAGGGTCTTGAGTTGGTGCCCTGGTTTCATTTAAAGTGTGAAATTTTGAGGTGTGTGTGTGTGTGTGTTAGATCTGGAGTCATGCCTTTGAGCAGCTGCGTGTGTGTAGTGAGGATCACCCCGTGTTGCTGACGGAGGGAGCAATGAGCGCACACGAGACCCGCCAGCGTTCCATCCAGCTCATGTTCGAGTTCTTTAATGTTCCACTTGTGTACACTGCGATGCAGCCTGTACTGGCACTGTACACGACCGGCCAGACCACTGGTACGCGTGCGTGTTTTTTTTTTTTTTTTTCCCCCCTCCTCTCTCTCTCTGCAGTGTTGGTACTGTTTAGAAACTTGGTGTGCGCGTGTGTGTGTAGGTTTGGTGTTTGACTCTGGAGACGGTGCGAGTCACAGTGTCCCTGTGTTTGAAGGCTACTGTCTACCTCATGCTGTTCAGTGCTTTAATCTGGCCGGAGCTGACGTCACGCTGCACCTCAAACAGGTACACACACCGTCCTCTCCTTATTGCTGCTTAGCATCTGTTGCCATGCGTCTTTTCCGTTACTGAAGCTTTCAGCACTCTAGCAGCACTACAGCACGTCCTGTGGACACTTGGGTAGATTAGAACCACCTGATTCTTTCATTAGACACACCTGAGAAACACACTTTATTAGAACATATCATTAATGTCGTGTGTGTGTGTGTGTGTGTGTGTGTGTGTGTGTGTGTGTGTGTGTGTGTGTGTGTGTGTGTGTGTTAGCTGTTGATGGAGCAGGGTGTGTGCATGCGGACGTCGGCCGAGATGGAGATTGTACGGGAGATTAAGGAAAGATGCTGCTGTGTTGCTCTAAACTATGAGATGGAGCTTAATGGAGGAGGCGGGGCCAGTACACAGGTGCATTACACGCTACCTGATGGACATGCCATCTCCTTGACGACGGAAAGGTTCAGGTAATGTGTGCGCGAGAGAGATTTGAAGTGGTGATCTTGTGCTGCAGGTGCAGAGTTTTGTTCTAATTTATTTATTTAAATCTTCAGGGCGCCGGAGATTCTGTTCAGGCCGGAGCTGATTGGTCAGGATTATTATGGGATGCACGAGAGTATTTTCAGATCGGTTCTTCAGTCGGACATTGACCTGCGCAGGGACTTGCTGGGACATGTTGTCCTCTCGGGTATGAGCACGGCACACTCGAGTGTGTATGGGGGGGAAAGTAATAAATGTTTGAATTCAAAGTGATGAGTTAATGTTCTGAAATTAAATTATGATCACGATAATCTTATTAAATGTGAAATGTTGTCTGAGTGTCTCGTCTCCGTGTCTCTGAAGGTGGAAACACCCTGCTGCCTGGACTTCCTGAGCGTCTGCAGTGTGAACTCGGGCGTTTGGCTCCTGCAGGTCTGGGTGAGAGGGTAAAGGTCACGAGTTCAAGAGATCGCGACTTCTCTGCGTGGAGAGGAGGATCCATCCTCGCCAGCATGCAGTCCTTCTCCTCTGCCTGGATCAGCCGGGACGAGTATGAAGAGTTTGGACCCCAGATTGTCTTCAGGAGGTGTTTCTGAGCCGTGCTGCAGGACCTGCTTCAGAGTTTCACCTCATCCTTTGTTTGTTTGTGTTTAAGTGTGAAAAGTCTGGCTTTTTCAGCGAGGCATCTCTGGAGGGTTCGGCTCCTCTGTGCTGGAAGGCTACATTTAGCTAAAGCAGTCTTTTGATGAGGGTGCACTTTCTTATGAGTTTGATTTGATTGTGATGCCAAATTTAAGATTCTTTCAGAAGTGATCTTCTTTATTTTATTTTTGGTTAGTGTTAATGTCGCCTTGCAATTTTAAGGCTGAATTAAATCCCCCCCCCCCCCCCCAATCCTACACCTCCAGAACATCTCCTTCCTTTAAATATATTTTATACTACTGAAAATGGGTCGTTGAGGGACGACGTGTACAGTATATTTGTGACTCGAAGCTGTGAATGTTTTGCATGTTGTAGTCCTTTCAGTTGGGTTTGGGGTTGTGAACTGTACAGCTGATCTGAAGGAGATGAAGATGAACAGATGCTCACGTTCATGCAGTTTGTATCTCATGGACGCGTCTGCTTTGTCAAATGCTTTAATCGTGTGTGGGGTTTTTTTTTTCGTGTGTCTGTTTGCTGTGTGGAAAATATGCCTTTTTTTTTTTTTTTTACTTGATGGTAAAGTTGTTTGGTCACATGATGCTGACGGTCAGTTTGTGTATCATGATGAGGATCTTCCCAATTCGATGAGTTTTTAGCAGGGCTTGGCCACGTGAGCCACATTCTTGTGAACGCTTGCCCTCCGTGCCTCCCTGCTGTCCTGATTGATGCTCCTCTGGTTTGTTGTGTGGTTATTTTTCACGCTGTGTGTAATTTTGCTCACTGGGATTGAAGTGTGTAAATATTGCAGTTAATGGAGGACAACGGTCAGAGGTCGCATGAGGTGTTGAAGAGGAGCTGGTCATCATGGTCTCCAGAAGTGTTCATGTTCATCCCAAATCCAAGTCTCACATCCCTGTGTTTTTATCTGAGATGTGACCTGTTATTAAAATATTTATTTAATAAAAACTGGGTTGGTGTGATGGTTCTCCAGCGTTCGCATACAGCTCATGTTTAAATGTTAGCAATGTCTACTGCGTTATACAGATCTAACTTGCCTCTTAGTGTGACGAGTTCAGCATTGAGTTCTGCCTGAATGTCAGCCCATGTGTTAATCCTGACACGGGCACGCACACAACCTCCAGCTCGGTTTTCCAGGGAACAAAACTTTTTTTTTTTTTTATTGCATGACACAGCATATTAATGTACAGTATCAGTCATATCCTTTCCCCCCCCAGTCTTAATAATCCTATTACATTTATACTGTAAATAAACATCAGAGCAAAAAATAATCATACGTCCGAAAAACAGTCCTTCCTTCTTTATCATGAGTGAGTCAACAACCCTGTAGGTAGCTTCTTACAGAATGTTCACAATAAGGCGAGGGCTACAGGTGTCCTGTCGTGTCTTTAGTTTAGCTACAGTACGTAAGCAGTCATGGGGCCCCATACAGACTCCCATTTTTCTGGTGATCCTCTCATGTTGTACTTAATTTTCTCCAAATGTATGAATAGCATTCGGTCCTTGAGCCACAGAGATGTTTTGGAGGCGTATGGAGATTTCCAGCCCAACGATATTCTCCTGCGTGCTAATAATGATGCAAAGGCAATACTGTCAGTAATGTTCCTCCTCGTAGTTCTTTGATGGTTTGGTAATATTCCAAAAATGGCAGTTTCTGCACACGGAGTTAACACCACATCCAAGGCCTCTGCCAGGTGTTTGAATATATTTGTCCAGTAGTTTCATAGTTGAGGGCATGACTAGAACATATGTGTCATGTTTGCTGGTGACAAATGGCATCTATTACAGGTATCCATGACCTTAGGATATATTTTAGATAATTTGGAGTTTGTATAATAAATACAATGGGCAATCTTGAATTGTATTAGACTGAGTCTGGCACAGGATATACAGTACTGCCATTTACCTGAGCGATAGCACCATCCCACACATCTCCATCAATACCTTGACCAAGTTTCTGTTCCCAGCCTTGTTTAATTGTATCAAGAGAGGGTTCTTTGAAAGAGGAGATCAGAGTGTAAATTTTTGATACCAGACCTTTTTGGTTTGTGGAAATGTTCAGAATTAAGTCAACTATTGAGTTCGGGGGGGTATTGGTGAAGGAAGGATTATTTATTTTGACCCAGTTACGGACCTGGAAGTATCGGAATAGATGTGATTTTGGGAGACTAAATTTTTCACATAGTTGGTTGAAGCTACAAAAGACGTTAATACTGTATATAGGTCTTTTAATCTGACAATTCCTGACCTCTGCCATATCGAAAAGGCTATGTCATTGTAGGGAGGAAGGAATTGGTGGTTATTGAGTATGGGGCTATGACTTGATAACCCTTGGAGTCCATAAGTATGTCTAAATTGGGACCATATTCTTAAGGTGGAAACTACAATTGGGTTTTTGGAAAATTTGGTAGGTCGGATGGGCAGTTGGGATGTAAATAACGCCAGCAGAGAAGTAGATGGGCAGGATTCAGCTTCAAGTTCACACCAACTTAGTGTTGGTTCTTTAAACCATAGAACCATTTTGTGAATGTTAGCTGCCCAGTAATAGTTTTGGATGTTAGGGAGTGCCAATCCACCTTCAGATCTATGTCTCTGTAAAAACTCTCTCTTGATCCTGGGAGTCCTACCTTGCCATAGAAAGGAGGAGATTAGTTTGTTAATCGTACAAAAGAAGGATTTGGGTAAGAAGACCGGCAGACATTGGAAAAGGTATAAAAAGCGGGGAAGCACGTTCATTTTTATGCAATTTACCCTCCCAGCAATAGTAAGATGCAAATTGTTCCACCTTTCCAGGTCCAATTTAAGCTTTTCAATTAAAGGTGGGAAGTTGTTTTTGTAAAGATCTGTCAGTTGTCGACAGATATTCACACCTAAATAATTAAAGTTGTTCCTCGACAGCTTAAAGGGCAGATTCCAATTAGTGATCCGAAGGGCTAAGTTATTCACAGGGAAGCACTCGCTCTTAGAAAAGTTTAACTTATGACCTGAGAAGGTTCCAAATCTGTTTAACAGTTCAACTATCTGTGGAATGGTAGATATAAGGTCTGAAATAAACAATAATAAATCGTCCGCATATAGCGAGAGTATGTGTTCTGAGCCGTGTCTGATAATTCCTCGTCTGAAACTGGCAGTTTTGAGTGCGATAGATAGAGGTTCGATTGCTATTGCAAATAATAATGGGCTTAATTGGCATCCCTGATGGGTACCTCTAGCTAGTGTGAAATGTTGGGTGATCATCCTGTTGGTGTTCACTGAGGCCTTCGGCAAAGAATATAATAGCGTTATCCAGGACATAAATTTGGGACCAATGGAAAACCTGTTCAGTACCTCAAATAAATACCCCCACTCTACCCTATTGAATGCCTTCTCTGCATCCAAGAAGACCACCACCTCCGGTGTCTCATCGAGTGTAGGAGAGAAAAGAATATTGAGAAGATGACAAATGTTGGAAAAGGAATGTCGGTCTTTCATAAACCCCATTTGGTCTGGTGATATAATGTTTGGCATGATCGCTTCAAGTCGTGTGGCTAATGTTTTGGCGAGGATCTTATAGTCTACATTTAAAAGAGAAATGGGACGATAGGAACTACAATTGGACGATAATGGGACGATAGGAACTACAACAAAACTACAAAGATCTATCTTTGCCTGGTTTCAATAATAAAGTTATTGAAGCTTCTGTAAGTGTTTGCGGTAGGACTCCCCAGTCCAGAGAGTCATTGAACATTCTCAATAGGAGAGGGGTTAGTTTATCAGTGAATTTTTTTATAGAACTCTATCGGATATCATCTGGGCCAGGGGCCCTGCCACTTTGTATTACAGTAGTTTAATCAAATCCGCAATTTCACTAGATTCTAGGGGTTGGTCCATCACACTCACTTGGGCAGGAGTAATGGAAGGAAATTCCAAATGGTCAAGAAACTCTGTCCTGTCTGCATTATCAACAGGGGATTGAGAGGCATACAGCCCAGAGTAGAATGTTTTAAATGTTTCATTGATAGCAGATGGGATTACTGTGAGTTCACCTGAAGGGGTCTCAATTTGTTTAATTTGCTGAGATGCCGACTTAATCTTAATTTGGTGTGCCAGAAGACGGCCTGCCTTGGGCGTGTTGAACACCCAGGACAGCTCTGCATGGTCCATCACCACTTCAAACTCTACACCCTCAAGGAAATGTTGCCATTTTTTCATAGCCCAGACAACAGCTAGACACTCCTTTTCTGAGACAGAGTAGTTCCATTCAGTTCCATTCAGCAGGTGGGACGCAAAGCCAATCGCATGCTCACAGTCAGCATCTTCCTGGGTCATTACTGCACCTAGACCTACATCACTGTCATCAGTAGAGACTTTAAAGGGCTTTGAAAGATCTGGGTGAGCAAGGACCAGAGGAGACAGCAGTGCTTCTTTCAGCCTCTCCAAGGTCCTCTTGCAGTCTTCTGTCCATTCCCACATGATAGCCTTCTTCTTTAGGTTGTTCAAAAGGGCCGCCAGTTCAGCAAAGTTCTTGATGAACTGTGATACCAGCCAGCAAGTCCAAGAAACCTCTGGAGCTCTTTGATGTTTTGAGGCCAAGGATATTCATGTATGGCCTTGAGCTTCCCCGGATCAGCTGAAATGCCTTGGCTGGACACTTGATGGCCCAAGAATGTCAGAGATGACTCAAAGAAATTACACTTCTTTAGGTTCAGCATCAGTGAAGCATGAAGGAGTTTCTTGATCACCTTCCAGGTGAGCTGAATCAGTCTTTGAATACACAATGATGTCATCGATGTAAACAAAACAAACACCCTTCAGTTCAGCTAAGACATTTTCTATAAGCCCCTGAAATGTGGCCCCAGAGTTCTTCAGGCCAAAAGGCATGGAGAGGAAATGGAAAAGGCCGAAAGGAGTAATGAATGCTGTTTTTTCAATGCTGACTTCATCCATAGGGACCTGCCAGTACCCAGAATGCAAATCCAGAGAGCTGAACACACAGGCCCCAGCAAAAGACTCAAGAATGTTATGTATCTTGGGCATGGGATAGGCATAGAACAGGGTATTTTTGTTCAGGTGTCTATAATCGATGCAGAATCACCACTTCCCATCATGCTTTGGCACCAGAACGACTGGAGAAGTCCATGGAGAAGAAGAGGGCTCAATGATCCCATCAGCCTGCATCTCCTTCAGCTGCTGTTGAATAATTTCTTTCTTGAGTGGTGACACTCAATAAGCTGGACACCATATGGGCATATCGTCTGCAAGGTGGATGGTTTGCTTCACAATAGATGTTCTTCCCAGTTCTCCAGAGCCATTCACTAATCAGTTGTAAAAGTTCAGGCCTAGGCTCTGACGGCAAGTCAGACAGAATATTTAGATGGGCAGGTGGTGTTTGGGGGCTTTTGTCACTGAGAGGCAAAGCATAATAAATATTTAAGTTATGCTTCTCCTTCAGCTGTGGGCAATTCTTTCTCCCATTCACTCATCAATATATGAGTAGTATGTTATTTTTCCTCCATTTTTCACTCCATAGGTTTCTCGCATGAAGTCAAGGCGCAGGCCACCCTTTTGTATGAAGTCTAGGCCTAAAATGATAGGAAATGCAAGGTCTTCCTCAGCAAAAATATACATGGCATGAGTCCAGTAACTGTCATGGAGGTTTAGGGTGCACTGAGCTTTTTCTAATACCCTCTTTGCTGTACCATTTGCCAGGGCAAATTCCTGGTTCCCACAGGGTGTCAAATTTTCTTGTGGCTTCTTGATCTGTCGTCACAGTTTATCATGCATCAAAGAGAAAGTACTCCCAGTGTCCAGCAGGGCAGGCCCCCGGAAGTCTCTGATAGGGAGTTTGACAGCAAGGGGAGAGAGAGGATGTTTGGCATGAGTATAGGAGTGTGATTCTGACTTTACAACTATTAGATCATGCTTTCTTCTTTTGTTGCTGTTTAGCTGCTTTTTCATTATTGACTTTGGTCCAGTGGCTTTTCATTGATGCCATGTCATTTTCAATCATACTGCCAACTTTTACTAGGTTAGCTACTGGATTGACTGTTCCTCGTAAGCCAGGTGCAATTTTTGGGTTGGCATTATTCAGAATGCGGTGTACTAATGTTGCCTCCCTGATGTCAGGTTTCCATTTAAGACAAAGTGCTCTGTAATCATAAGCAAAGTCTCTGATTGATTCATTTGTGTTCTCAATATGGTTACGCAGCTGCTCTTCAATTTCCTGCATGAAATCATTGGACAAAAAGGCTGTGGCAAATGCAGTTTTGAATTCCTCCCATGAGTGAATGTTTTTACATTCTGCTATCCACCAGCTTTGAGCTGAACCTTTAAGCACAGAGGACAATGTGACCAAAATTTCAGCATCAGGAGTAGGTCTTAAATCCAGAAATTCACTGCATAGCTCTAAATAAGTCATTGGGTCTTTCGTCTCACTATCACCACCAAACTCAGGGAAGTTCAGCTTAATGGGGGGCTTGGATGTTCTTATTCTAGTAAAAACAGAGGGGCTCTGAGTGTCCTACTGACACCTTACACCTGATCCACTCTGCCCCTGATTCACAGGAAACAGCTTAAGGGCGATGGTGAATTTTGACTGATTTAATTGAGTCTGCCACTGCACATCTCGCCTCTCCAAACAGTGCACAACAGCATCCTCCAGATTGCCAGCAAGTTCAGCAGCAAAGTTCTTTGCATCCTCAATTTTAGTGTCATGTGTTTGTCTCAATATCTCCTCTCTGATAATTGTACAGGAGTTTGACTCTAAAAGTTTCACTCTTACTAATGATATATGGGTCGACCCCTAAGACAGCAATCTTATCTCTATAGTGATTTTTTGCTTTGACATCCAGGGATTCAGCATAAGTCGAGAGGCAGACTTGAGAAGACGACATCGGGTATCACTTACAAACTTGCGAAAGCGTGATCCCCAATATGGTGGTGTAAACAGATAATCACGTGACCGTGACGTCACGCGCACAAGGTCCATAGAACAATGTGAGGAGATCTTTACTCACTCACTCACTCACTCACTCACTCTCTCACACTCACTCACTCACACACTCTCTCACACTCACTCTCTCACACACGCACACACTCTCACACACACACACACGCACACACTCTCTCTCACACACACACTCACACACTCACACTCACACACTCTCACGCACACACTCTCTCACACGCACACACTCTCTCACACGCACACACTCTCTCACACACACGCACACACTCTCTCACACACACGCACACACTCTCTCACACACACACACACACACACACTCTCTCTCTCTCTACACACACACACACACACACACACACACACTCTCTCTACACACACACACTCAGTAAAGCTCATCTACACACACACACTCAGTAAAGCTCATCTACACACACACACACACACACACACATACACACTCACTCTATACACTCTATACACACACAGTAACGCTCACACTCTCTCTCTCTACACACACACACACTCAGTAAAGCTCATCTACACACACACTCTCTCTACACACACACACACTCTACACACACACACACACACACACACTCTCCACACGCGCGCGCACACACACACACACACACACACTCTCTACACACACACACACTCTACACACACATACTCTCGACACACACACACACACACACACTACACACACACAGTTTACACACACACGCACACATACACACTCTCTACACACGCACACATACACACACTCTCTACACACACACACACACACTCTCTACACACACACACTACACACACAGTTTACACACACACAGTTTACACACTCTCTCACACACACACACACACACACACACACACACACACACACACTCTGCAGTGGAAGTGCACTTCTGTCCCAGAGTTGCTGCTTGGAGTGTCTCAGGCTGCGTCTCTGTGAGTCTCAGGCTGCGTCTCTGTAAGTGCACTCCAGAGTGAATGGAGTGTGCGAGCCCTGTTTGGTTCACTCCTGTCTCAGCACGAGAATGAGGGCACGAAAACAAGTAGGCACTACTCAGCCCTGTGCAGCGCAGAGTGGGACCTGATGGACCCTACACCATGTAGTGCACTAGATCTCCTGATGGAACCTACACCATGTACTGCACTAGATCTCCTGATGGACCCTACACCATGTAGTGCACTAGAGCTCCTGATGGACCCTACACCATGTAGTGCACTAGATCTCCTGATGGACCCTACACCATGTAGTGCACTAGATCTCCTGATGGACCCTGCACCATGTAGTGCACTAGATCTCCTGATGGACCCTACACCATGTAGTGCACTAGAGCTCCTGATGGACCCTGCACCATGTAGTGCACTAGAGCTCCTGATGGACCCTGCACCATGTAGTGCACTAGATCTCCAGTGAGTGCTGTGTATAACTCATTAAAGAGTGGATTATGCGCCCTTTATAGTGGACTCTGTGTCCACTGGGAGCCATTTGGTATTTAGCTTCCTATATAGGGCAGAAAATGACTTGTTTACACTCTGTAGTGCACTTGATCTCTGACTGAGACACACTGATGGGAGAGAAGAGTAAATAAACCAGCGGTGTGTGTGTGTGTGTGTGTGTGTGTGTGTGTGTGTGTGTGTGTGTGTGTGTGTGTGTGTGTGTGTGTGTAGGCATCTCAGGGAAGTCCCAGGTCCTCTTTGCACTGGTCTTCACCAGCAGATATCTGGACCTGTTCACTGTCTTCATCTCCTTGTACAACACGATCATGAAGGTAACACACACACACACACACACACACACACCACACACACATATATACACAAAAATATGGAGGCATTTTTCTATTTTCATATTTCACTCTAATGGTCTGTCTGTCTGTCTGTCTGTCTGTCCGTCCCCCGCCCCCTCAGGTGGTGTTCCTGGTCCTAGCCTATGCAACAGTGCATCTAATTTACATGCGTTTCAGGAACTCTTATGACAGTGAGAATGACTCATTCCGTGTGGAGTTCCTGTTGGTTCCTGTTGCTGGACTCTCCTTCCTTGAGAACTATGCCTTCACTCCACTGGAGGTACACACACACACACACACACACGGACAAAACATGGGGCCCGATACGGGGAGCAGTGCGGGCGCGGGGCCCGGTGCGGGGAGCGGCGCGGGCGCGGGGCCCGGCGCGGGGCCCGGTGCGGGGAGCGGTGCGGGGAGCAGTGCGGGGAGCGATGCGGGCCCGGTGCGGGGAGCGGTGCGGGTGTTTCTTGTGCAGTACTTTGCTATGAGTTGATGTGAAAACACACACTTGTTCTTTTTCTTGAGTCCACACACCTCACCCTTCCTGTTTGTTTAAGGTGACAATTAAAGGTGACAATCCTGTTTGTTTAAGGTGCCAGGTGTGCTGGCAATTAAACAAACCAGTCAGACAGTGTGGGGTTTTTTTTGTTGTTTTTTTGTTTTTTTAGGGAAGGTGTTTGCTTGAAAATGTATTTGTTCTATTTTTATTGGTGATATTAAACCACATAGCGTTAGCGTAAATAATGAATTTGCACGTCCTTCTCTCTACACTGCACTCACTCGCTCAGTCCAGCTCATTCTGAACTGTTGTACTGATGTCATGACTAACTCCGCCCCACAGACCCTGGCTGCTATACTCCCAGTATCTACACTCACCAGTAAATTAGGTTCGATGGAATAGCGTGATGAATGAGAACGATGCCTCGGATCAGTCCTGTGTGCTCTGAGGGTTCTCCAGTTCTCTGCTCACAACTTCAGTTCATACCTCCATTCAGTTCTTGTTTACTATCTGATGGACAAAAATGGAAGAAAATCTCATCATGGTTTCATCACATACTGTCATACAGCCTCTCATTCCAGGGGTGCAGAGCTGATATCAATGAAAACGAGGTTTGGAAGGAAGTGTCAGAGATCTGTGGTGCCTGTGGAGAGTGGACATGGCCAGCGCAGTTAGCTCACTTTGCTAAGCTATGATGTTACACGCCAGCAGAGACAAACTCCAGGCTAGAAGAGTGAGTGTACCACCGGCGCCCTCTCGCTAACTCTTTATTATTGTTATTGTTGTTGAAATCATGGTTGTAGATCCTGTGGACGTTCTCCATCTACCTGGAGTCAGTAGCCATCTTACCACAGCTGTTCATGATCACCAAGACGGGTGAGGCCGAGTCCATCACCACACACTACCTGTTCTTCCTAGGACTGTACCGTGCCCTCTACCTGGCCAACTGGGTGTGGCGCTACCACACAGAGGGCTTCTTCGACCAGATCGCTGTCGTTTCTGGAGTTGTGCAGACCATCTTCTACTGTGACTTCTTCTACCTCTACTTCACCCGAGGTGAGCGCACATCTTTAATTAAACGCCATGCTAAACACACACACTCTTCTACTGGTTTATATCCAACCACGACATCCACCTTCTCTACAGGAACAAAAATCATTTAATGATGTTTCTGTGATTCCTGAGTGACGGGAATCATTCAATTTAACACGCTGACGAAGATTTAAAACAAAATGCTGCACCTCTCCCTCCCTCCCCCCCCGCCCCTCTCTCTCCCTCTCTCCCCGCC
>JAPEKN010000012.1:1879524-1894504 GCA_028877435.1 Cathorops dasycephalus
ACTCACACTTGAAGAGCACCTATGATAAAAATTACAGACTTCTACATGCATTGCAAGTGTGAAAACCAGCAAAATCGACAGCGTATCAAATACTTGTTCTCCCCACTGTAAATGACATGATACTTTCTATTGAAGTACAGAAATCGATCTCTGGCCACATTTACCATTTAACATTCATGTGTAGACTACAATAAAATCAAATTTACTTGAAAGAATTCCTTTATCTCACTTTAGCCATTTACTTCTTTATAAATTTTCAGGAAATGAAAAAAAAATTGAGTGAGTTATTCATGAAATTTAAATGACTGCAATTTAAACTTGTTTTATCATTTCTTACCACTAGAGGATGCTAATGGACACGTGACGCTACAAGAAATGAACCATTTTCAATATTTTTGCTGAACTTACATCAGAACAGACTGAAAATTTGTCTTATCATAAGTATAATCAATAATATTGATTCATGATGAGATTAATGATTTATTCGGTCCCTGCTGTGTGTAATACTGTAACTGGGTTTAATGGAACAGCATCTTGTTAGTCTCGTAAAAAAAAAAAGACAATAAATCCAGTAAATTTCTCAGCTTCATGATGCTGGAGTTCTACGATATTCAGTATTTCTTAGCATCGCTTGCTCTCAGTCAATAGAGAGGTTATTTGGAGAATTCCTGCTGCCCAGATAAACTGATCACAAAGATTCATCTTCTCCATGATGGGATGACTGTTTCTGTTCTCTGTGAAGATGAAGAATTGGAACCTTTTCCTGTGAAAGTTAGTGTAAAACAAAGCTGTGTAGCCACTACATTGTTTGCTCTCTTCACAGGTGCTGTCCTGCATGTAGCCAAGCCAAATCTGCATAATCTGGGCAGCATGGTGGTGTAGTGGTTAGCACTCTTGCCTCACAGCAAGAAGGTTCTGGGTTTGAGCCCAGCTGCTGATGGGGGCATTTTTGTGTGGAGTCTGCGTGGGTTTCCTCTGGTTGCTCCTGTTTCCCCCAGAGTCCAAACACATGTCGTTCGGTTACCATGGGGTGCCCTTAGGCTGAGGTGTTCCTATCCTGTTCTACAGGGTCGCAGGCAAGCGGGAGTCTATCCCAGCTGACTACAGACGAAAGGCGGGGTACACCCTGGACAAGTTGCCAGGTCATCACAGGGCTAAATTGAGATTTATGTTTAAATGCATTTCTTGAACAGTTAAATTAGTTTAACTCTCATCTGATAAAACACAGACTTATATCAGACTTTACAAAGTACCTGAGTGTTTGCCTGCTGTAAACATCCATATTTTTTACCAATGTGCCTGAGATTTTTTTTCTTTTCTTCATAGAAGCAATTGTATACTTTACCAAAGTGCCTGAGTATTTACTTTCTGGAAGCAGCAATTAGGGATCAACTCTGTGTCCATCAATAAGTGCATCGCCTTCTCTTAAGGAGGCTTTTTCCCATTTCGTCTGGCTTCTTGCACCTTGGACCACAACTTGGCACGGGCCTCCTGATCTTCCTTTGAAAAATCCTCCTTGAACTGAATGTTCATCTCTTTGCAACCTCTTGTGTAACCCACCTCAGGTTCACAGAGTGCTCATATGTATTGGAGCAGTGTCTAAGTTCATAGGAGGGGTTAAAAGAGAGAACGCTGGACACAATAAGGAACTGGAGCTACAGGATACTTTAACTTTCAATATGTTGGATTAAAAAAAAGATTAAACCTATTAAGAGTTCTCTCAGTAAGCCGGCATTCTCGTGTTCACTAATATATGGATACCATACTGAGGGCATTCAATACCACAATAAATGCTTTAAGTGTTTCACAGTTTGAACACAATTCACTTACAGTAGAAGAAAATGTCTCTTTGCATGCAATAAAGTTCAGGTTTCCTTTGGTTCAGTGCAGTTCAACTTTGTCCCTTTGTTTGTGGTCAGTTCAGCGAGCTTTAGTCATATAAGGTCGTCTCAAGTCAGTGGAGCACCGGTGTCACACCACTTACTGCGCCACTGGACCAGTTCTAGGTTCTAAGGAGTGGGGAGCAAAAATAATTACACCAGAGACCCTTGCTTTAAATACAAAAGGCCGGCAATTTACTGAATGCAAAAACACACATAAAATACAGTCCACAAAACAAAAATACCCTGCAGGTTCCCAATATTGAGGTAAGTACAATAAATGAAAAGGGATTTCACTCTTTGTTCTTTAGTTCACCGAGTTTATTTTAGTAAAGCTAGTCTAAGTTAGTTAGACCGGTCTCTTTTTCCGAGGTCGCACTGATTTTAGAATTCCTATTTTTCTTCCTGAGTTAACTCTTTTTACTGGTAAGAGAATACCTTCAATTCCACAATCATTTCAAATCACATTCACAAATATAAACTCAATATGAAAATAAAAGTAGGACACTTTCAATTCAAGTCCAAATGTGAGTTCAAGTGTTCAGTTCAATTCAATCCCAAAATAATAATTCAATCAGTTCTCAGTTCAGTTCGACTCCTGATACTCCTACCACTCCGGCAGCGAGTCACCATGCGCGGAAGATCCCTTCACTAATGCGATGGAGAAGAGGAGCTGAAGGTCTGGATCTGGCTCGCCATCTTGAATCCCGCCTGTGCACGTGCACGCCCGCCCACTGCAGACCAACTCCCGCTCCGACCGAACTTCAAACCAAGCAACAACCCTGAGCTGTGGAACAGGCCATAAACACAATAAATCTCTTTTCAATCCTCAAATCACACAAATCAATGTTCCAGTCTCCGAGTTGGAACATTACTGCTCCGGTGCTTTTTCAGCTCAAAATGGCGGCGGAGCGTCTCTTTCCCTCACAATAACTACTGCACACACCTTCCGTTTCCACAGCTTAAAGTCACTTTATAACATTCACAGCCTTCAGCACCCAAAATATTAACTGGGAAACAGTTTATGACGCAGCGTTTCCTTGGAAACAGCTCCGTTTTTTAGCGTTAGCGCTTTAGCTCTTCGCCGGAGGAAAAAAAGCACAACACGGTAAATATGCAAGAAAATAAACCCAAAACTGGTGTGGCTTAACTCTCATAAAATCCCCGTCAGTTCCCGACTGGGTAAGTTATGTTTTTCAGCCTCAAAATCCACTTTTCCCTCCTTTTTCTGCTGATTAATCCCCGCTCGCTTTCTCCGATCTCTCCTCCGCTCTCTCCCTCAGGGCTCGCGCCACAAGTCCCTTAAAGGGGCAGCGACCTGAATTTTCTGTCAGCAGACTTTTAATCTTAAACATTACATTATTGTTGTATTCACATTTTTAATTAACTCTGATAAATTAATTCACATTAAATGGATCACTTTTAAACTTATTTATGCAGCTTTTAAACTATTTATTCTTATTTATGTCATATTTTAACATGGGTTACATCAGTTTCAGTCCAGAGTGTTCTTGGGCAGGTCAGAAGAAAATAGTATGTCGTTGTGGGGCTTTAACAGTCCGACCACACTGCTGTATCCAAATGATGAATGAAGAGATGGGGGTCTCCTCTTCAGGTGAAAGGTGATCTCACCCAACTCCTTGGGGTCAGGAGGTGATCTGGTTCAGTACATAACTATAAAGCCCAATTCTATACTGGGTTCCACTCGCCTCTCTTGATTTTTTCCAGATTTCATCCTGAACAGTTGGCATGGCAAACGGGATGATTACAGGTCGAGGCATTTTGTTGGTATCTGCGTCGCTCCTCTTTCCCAAGCGGTGCACTGTACCCACTGTTTGGTGAAGTTTATCCACTGACCACGGGATCACCCGGGTGAGGATGCCAATCACAGTCTCTCTAGTGATCTCTTGGTCTTTCTCGGGAAGACCCATCAATCTGAGATTCCACCTTCTCTTATATCTGCCTTGATCCAAACCCATCTGTTTCAGTGAGGCATTTTCCTTTTTCAGTAACATTATTTCTTCCTTCATTTCGCTTATTTCTTCCTTATTTTCTCTGACTGCTTGTGTATTGGCTTCTATCCAACTGTCAAAAGTTTTAATCCTGTCATCTTGCTCATCAAACCTCTTAATCAGGGCTTGAATTGCATTGAAGATGGTTTTGTTAGTGATCTCACCTGACTTTTCGCATTTGTCTTTGGTCCTTGCTTTCACTTTTTTTTGGGATTTGGGCTGGGCATTGGTGTGTGATCATGAAGGCTTTTTGCGTTTTCTTCCTCCATCGCCTCAATCTCTTCTTGATCACATGCCTCCTGCAGGCTGTCAGGCTGGAATCATGGTCTGTTAGCCGTGTAGCATTAGCATCTCACTCTCGGTCAGGCAGAGAGCAGTTTAGTGGTCTGACTCAAGAAACCAAACTATCGTGGGGTTTAGTGGGTTTTCTAAGAAGTTGCTAGTTTTTTTTTCTTCTCCTTTTGTTTTCCAAAGATAGCTGTTCTAGGACGGTTTGAAACGATCTTCTATCAGAGCCTGCAAACATGCCAGCGCTCAGTCGGCCATCTTCCCCCCTCCTCCATCCATCTCAACAATCTGTTCATGAGAAAGTGGGACTTCTATTAGCAATAAACAATGCAAAATAAATAAAATCAGGTTTTGACTCCCCTTGTGGGAATAAAGAGTCATTTATTTCGATTCATTTTCACTCCTCACTAAATTCCAAACTGACAGAATGAGGAAAATATTTCAGCAGAACAAATGACACTGAAGTGCAGATGACAGTGAAATATTTCTGCTTTATTTCCATCCTTAATGAACACAATGTGGTAGTTTTTAGTGCTTGGAGTAAGACACGGTCCTGCTGTAAATCCTCTTGTGTGTCTTTTAGTGAACATGTCTGTGAAGATTCTCAGTCATCCAGGTCATAGCTTTTACCACCTACAAGTCTTTTAGTGAAGATACAGAACTGATGTTTATTGGCTGCTTGGGTTGTGTGTGTGTGTCTTTCAGTAATATGGCACTACACTATAAAACAGCCTCCAAATAACTTGAATTTATTTGCATATTATGCAATTCTATCTGAAGTACTGATTTTAAAATGTGATTTAACTGTATACACTTCATGGGCAGAAAAAATGGGAAAAGAAAAGAAAATACATGAAACCCTTTGAATCTCACTTTGGCACAGGGCCAGTTTAGGGCAAGTAATAAGGTAAAACATTTCTATCATGATGTGATTTTGTTGTGTCCTGTTACAATTTCTGGTCTGCTGAGGGTGCTAGCGCGCACCATAAGATACATGTGTATTGTGTTATATTGAAGAAGGAGAAGAAGAATCCTTCTTGTGTGAAGTGAAGTGGGAAGCACATAAACTTATGTTACTCTTTCTTGGCTATTACTTCTAAGATACCACATTTTGGCAACAAAAATGGCCATTACTGTGCCTTTACCTGCACCGTTTGTGCCTTGTCCAGGTGAACCTGCTACTGTATTTCTTTCCCTACTTGTTTGAAAATGTTCGAGAATTACACGTTAGTCATCGATGCTACCGGGGAGATGTGGCCCGAGGAGAGAAAGTCTTCTCCATGCACTTGGCACTAAGGGACAAAGACTGTTTTCCTCATTACCAAATACAGGTACTCTGTATACTTCTACCATGGATGGCCTTAAAAAGCACTTCGTACCTAAAGTAAATGTGACTGCGGAACGTCACATATGTCACCAGAGGGCACAGCGACAAGATGAGTCGATAAATCAGTTTCTAGCCTCATTGTGTGAGCTGGCTGCATTGTGTGAGTTTGGTGATATGGGGGAGCAAATGCTTCATGACCAACTGATAGAGCGTGTTGCTAATACACGCATATGAGACAAGACTTTTGCTAGAATCGGTTCTGACTCTGGCCAATGCTACTTCGCTGACCCTGCGGATTGAGTCTGGGCTACGGAATGCTGACATTCTCTCCAACAGTACTACAAACACTACTGCTCTTGCTGCTGCCTTAGTGAGAGATATTAGTAAACAGCCAAGGAAAAAATGCCAAAAAGAAACCTGCTTCACCAACTGCACCTGCTATGACTCAAACTACTGCAAGGTGTAGCTCCTGCTACTGATGTGGATACACCAACCACCTAGCAAATAAACCTTCATACCCTGCTGCCAAATCAACAGACAGTTCATGTAGAAAAATGGGACATTTTTCCAAAGCGTACCAGTCTGCTCAAAAGGAGGTACATGAGATAGTGATAAATGAACTGACTATGCTTTATCTGACTGATACTGGGCAAGCTAAGATTCTCTGCACTGTGCAAGTGAATGCCAATGGGCTTTCTCATGATGCTGAGCTAATAGTAGATACAGGTTTGTCTGCTTCTATTAATCCAGAGAGCACTTACCAGACCTTCTTTCCTACATGTGACCTTTCTGAGCCTATGGTAAACCTTTTCACATATTCAAGGGAGAAAATATCCATTAAAGGGTGTTTTGCATGCCACAGTAAATCATGACGGACATTCAACCACAGGCTCATTCGTAGTGGTAAAGTCAGGCGCTGCTCTGTTAGGGCTAGAATTATTTGCAGCACTGCACATGTGTATTGAGGGCACCAAAGTTGTTATAGCTGCCAGCTCCAATGATCCTCCTACTGTACAGAGGGCATCTACAGTACCACGTACAGCACCACAGACTGCACCCAAGATTCAGGTACAGGAGATTGGCTGTGTAAAGGGATTTGTGCACAAAATTCAACTCAAACCAGATGCTGTGCCAGTACAACAAAAACTCAGAAGACTTCCAAATTTTGTGTGGCAGGCTGTGAGTGATGAGCTTGAAGATCTACATGAAATAGGCATTACAGAATGCATTGATGCATCTCAATGAGACCCTTCTGTAGTTGCGACCCAGAGAAAGGGTGGAGGAAAACTGCGCATGTGTGTTGACCTCTGGGAACCTAACAAAGCCATTGTCAGCGACTGTCACCCATTACCACACTTCACTGAACTGAGAGGAGCCACAGTTTTCTCTACCATCGACTTGGCCTCTGCTTACCATCAAATGATACTGCGTTCAGACAGCCATGATGTAACTGCATTTATCACACATAATGGACTTTTCCATTTCTGCCGTGTCCCATTTGGCCTTGCTTTGGCTCCATGAGTCTTTCAGAAAATGATGATGACCATGCTCACAGGCCTACCAGGAGTACAGGCCTTCCTGGATGATGTGATTTGCTTTGGAATCACTCAACAGCATCATGATGCCAATCTACAGAGGGTGCTGCATGCCTTGAATGAAGCTGGACTTAAGATGAACATTCAGAAATGCAAGTTCAACCAGACTTCTCTATGCTTCCTTGGCCACACCATATACAAAGATGGACTTCACCCAGACCAAGCTCAAGTCAAAGCTGTGGCCAATGCACCAGCCTCGCATGACACATTCTCTCTGTGATCTGTCTTAGGTCTTGCATCATGGTGCAGTAAATTTTTTCCCAGTTTTTCTACCATTTTTGAACCATTATGTGCATGTAGAAATGGTTAAGGTGGGTGGAGCACAGAAGCATGGCAGGGCAGAACTGAGTTCTCACAAAACTATTTTATTTTAGCTTTTCAGCTTCTTATTTCACTCGCCCAAACACACACACACGCACACAGGTGTCCAGGTTGGGGAAGAGCCCTCTTCCTCTGCTCTCCTTTTCCACTTATAGGGCGCGATCACTGGGGAAGACACACAAACACAAATTAATTCCCGTCAGGTGCAGTGATTCTTCCACTTACCTTCCCTGACTCTGCCCTCCATTCGCAGACCGATACTCAGCCACACCCCCGCTGCCACATACCCCCACTGCCCAGCTCAGGCCAGGGAGCTGTCCAGCCTTCAGCCGGCTCCCTCCCCCCTTGACGGGAGAGGAAATCTGCCACGACCATCTGCACCCCCGGCCTGTGGACCACCTCAAACTTAAACGACTGGAGTGCCAGATACCACCGGGTGATCCGTGCATTGGCATCCTTCATGTGGTGAAGCCACTGCAGGGGTGCATGGTCCAAACAGAGGGTGAAAGGGCACCCCAGTAGGTAGAAGCGGAGGGCGAGGACCACCCACTTGATGGCGAGGACCACCCACTTGATGGCGAGGCATTCCTTTTCAATTGTGCTGTACCTGCCCTCAGGCACCGACAGCTTCCAGCTGATGTACAGCACTGGGCGTTTCTCCCCCTTCACCTCCTGGGACAGAACAGCCCCCAGGCCTCTGTCTGACACGTCCGTCTGCTAAATAAAGGGGAGAGAAATGTCAGAGGAGTGTAACAGTGGCCCCCCCACACAGTGCAGCCTTTACCTCCGAGAAAGCCCGCTGGCATTGCTCTGTCCACTGGACCAGATCTGGTGCTCCCTTTTTAGTGAGATCAGTCAGCAGGCTGGTGACGTCTGAATAATTAGGTATAAACCTACGATAGTAGCCAGCCAGCTCCAGGAATTGTCCCACCCCCTTTTTGGTCTTGGGCCTCGGGCAGGCCACAATCGCTGCCATCTTATTAATTTGGAGATGCACCTGCCCATTACCCAAGTGGAAACCCAGATACCATACTTCCACCTGCCCAATCGCACACTTCTTTGGGTTGGCTGTGAGACACACTCGCCTCAGCAACCTAAGGATGGCCCTTAGGTGTTCTAAGTGCTGTGGCCAGTCATTGCTGTAAATAATAATGTCATATAATTAGGCGGCCATGTAGGTGGCATGGGGGCGGAGGACCCTATCCATAAGCCGCTGGAATGTAGTGGGCAGCCCAAAAGGAAGTGTGATGAACTGGTGTAAGCCAAACAGTGTGGAAAAGGCCATTTTCCCTTGGGATAGTGGAGTCAAGAGGATCTGCCAATACCCCTTTGTCAAATCCAGTGTCGAATAAAAACAAGCTGTGCCTAGTCGATCGAGCAGCTTGCCAATACAAGGCATTGGGTATGAGTCAAATTTAGACACTGCGTTGACTTTTCTATAGTCCATTCCTGAGAACCGGAATGAGCTGTTGGCCTTGGGAACCAATACCACCAGGCAGCTCCAGTCACTGTGGGACTCCTTGATGATGCCCATTTTGAGCATAGCCTCGAGTTCTTCCCGAACCACCTTTTGTTATGTTCGGGCAGCCTGTAAGGGTGGCTGCGCACTACTACCCGAAGGGTATCTCAATGTGGTGTTCTATGGGGTGGGTGTGGCTGGGCAGGGGTGAGAACATGTCAGAAAATTCTGTCTGCACCTGGGTGACCTCCATGATTTGGGTTGGGGAGAGGTGGTCTCCACAGGGGACCATAGCAGTGGGCGATGTCAATTTTCCTTTTTGAACCTCCGGCCCCAGCTCCGCCTTCTCTGGAACCACTGACACCAATGCCACAGGGACCTCCTCATTCCAAAGTTTTAACAGATTGAGGTGGTAAATCTGTAATGCCCCACCCCTGTCCATTTGCTTCACCTCATAGTCGACGTCCCCGACTCGCCGTGTGACCTCAAAGGGTCCTTGCCACCTGGCGATCAATTTGGAGCTGGACGTGGGCAACAACATGAGTACTTTATCATCCGGTGTGAATTCCCTAAGGTGCATGCCCCTGTCATACAGACAGACTTGACGTTCTTGCGCCTGCCACAAATTCTCCTGGGTTTGGTGCATGAGTGTGTGGAGTTTGGCATGCAGGTCGATAACATATGGAATTTCATTTTTACTTGTTGAAGGTCGCTCCTCCAATTTTCACAGAGCACATCTAGAATGCCACGCAGTTTTCACCCGTATAATAATTTGAACAGGGAGAACCCCATGGAGGCATGCGGGACCTCTCGCACTGCAAATAACAGGGGCTCGAGCCATTTATCCTAGTTGCGTGCGTCCTCACTTACAAATTTCTGAATTATGTTCTTGAGGGTGCGATTGAACCGTTCAAGTAAGCCATCTGTTTGTGGATGATAAATGCTGGTGCGGATAGGCTTAATTCCCAGTAACCCATACAGTTTGTGCAGTGTGCATGACATAAATGTAGTGCCTTGATCAGTCAGAATCTCTTTGGAGATTCCGACTTGGGAGATGATGCGGAAGAGTGCTTCCGCAATACTACGTGCTGAGGTATTACGAAGAGTCACTACTTCTGGATATCGCATTGCATAGTCCACCAGAACTAAAATAAAATTATATCCTCGTGTTGACTGATCTAATGGCCCAACGAGATCTATTCCAATTCTTTTGAACAGGGTCTTGATTAATGGCAGAGGGCGCAAAGGCGCTTTTGGAATGGCCATAGGATTTACGTACTGGCATTCATGACATGCCGTACACCACCTAAGGACATCGCCGTGAATCCCTGGCCAATAGAACTGGGCCATTATTTGGGCTAGTGTCTTATCCTTCCCCAAGTGTCCGGCTATGGGATTAAAGTGAGCCACCTGGAATATAAATTCCCGGTGGCTCTTTAGGATTAAAAGCTGTATCAGTTCCTTAGTCTGAGTGTTCTGTGTCACTCGGTATAACCTATCCTTAATAATGGAGAAATAGGGGAAGGACGGGGTAGGGTTTGGCTGGAGCATTTGACCATCGATTACTCTCACTTGGTGACCTGGTTACTCTCACACTGTCCTGCCATCGGAACAGCTGCCATATGATCCTCCACCAGCTCAATGGCCTGATCCAGTGACGGCAGGTGATGGCACTGGACCCACTCCTCTGTTCCTTCTGGAAGTCGGGCTATGAATTGTTCCAGCGCAACCAAGTCGATGATTCCCTCGGTGTTGCGGTTGTTGGCCTTCAGCCACCGCTGGCAGGCATGCCGGAGTTGCTGGCCAAACACGAATGGCCGGCTGACCTCCTCCAGGCTCAGCACACGGATGTGCTGTCATTGCTGCTCTGGGGTGCACCCCACACGTTGGAGGACGGCCCTGCGGAGGTCGTCGTAGACCAGCCGGCTGTCTGCGGGGAGCTGTAGTGTGGCCAGCTGCACCTCGCCTGTTAGCAGGGGGATGAGGCGCGCCACACGCTGTTCCAATGGCCAACCCCATACCTCTGCTGCCTGCTCAAACAGAGCGAGGAAGGCTTCAGGGTCGTCATGCGGACCCATCTTCATTAGGGTGAGGTGGGGAGGGTCTGTGGTGGTGGTGATGGTAGACCTCGCCGATGCGAGCAGGTGCCGGAATGCCTGGCAATCTTCCTGCTGTGCCAGCACCAGGGCTTCAAACCGTTGTTCCTGCTCCTTCCAGAGGGTGACCTGTGCCTGGTGCTGGCTCTGTTGGGCCGTGGCAAGGGCATGGACCAGGTCCTTGAAGGGGGAGGACACCATGAGGCTGTTCTCTTCTGTACTCTGTCCCGGGTTTCGGCACCACTGTAGAAATAGTTAAGGTGGGTGGAGGACAGAAGCATGGCAGGCCAGAACTGAGTTCTCACAAAACTCTTTTATTTTAGCTTTTCAGCTTCTTATTTCACTTGCCCAAACACACAGACATGCACACAGGTGTCCAGGTTGGGGAAAAGCCCCCTTCCTCTGCTCTCCCTCTCCACTAATAGGTCGCGGTCACTGTGGAAGACACACAAACACAGATTAATTCCCATCAGGTGCAGTGATTCATCCACTTACCTTCCCTGACTCTGCCCTCCATTCACAGACCGACGTTTGGCCACGCCCCCACTGCCACAGTGCAATAGTCAGGTAATCTACAGAACAGCAGTTCAACTGGACTGCTGAGGCTGAGTACAGTTTTACTGAAATTAAGAGAATGATAGTTGAGAACCCTGCTCAAGCACTATATGACCCTGCACTGCCTACATATGTGACTACTGATGAATCTCATTATGGACTGCAGGGTGTACTTAGCCAACTTCATCCAGATAACACAGACAGAATCATTGCGTTTGCATCCAGGACAGACTCTCCTGCTGAAAGAAAGTATTCCCATGTTGAAAGTGAAGCACTTGCATGCGTATGGGCAGTAGAAAGATGGAGACACTATCTATGGGGACAACATACTGTGCTGCGCATAGCTCACCAAGCGCTTACTACCTTGCTTATGTCCAAAGTTACTGGCCATGCTGGACTGCAAATTGCAAGGTGGTCAGCATAACTACTTTGCTTTACATATGATGTAGCTTACTGCCCAGGAAAACAGAATGTGATAGCGGACTGCCTGTCCAGGCTTCCATTGCCTACAACAGAAGAAGGTGAAGTGGAACCGAACATAGTGTCTTTATGGATTCTTTGCATGCCATGTTTTTGCAAGAGTTTACCACTGCATGTGAACCTTGCCCTGAATTGACTCAGTTGCAACAGCAGATACAAAAAGATTGGCCAAAATGCAGAAAGAATGTGACAAATTAACTGGCTTCATACTTTAATGTGCAAGATAAACTGGCCATAGATAATGCACTTGTCATTAGGGGTACTGACTGCTTCATTGTGCCTACATCACTGTATTCCAAAGTGATAGACTTGGCACATGAAGGGCACCAGGGAGTGGTGTGCACTAAGCAGAGACTGTGAGAGCTTTATTGGTGGCCACAAATGGACAAATATTTAACGTCTAAGATAGCTTCATATGTGTCATGCCAATAGAATGACAAAACAGTGAAGATTGCACCTGCACCACTTACACCTGTGGAATTGCCAGATGGGCCATGGGAAAAGAAGAAGAACCCTTTATTTGTCACATGGACAGCACACTCAAGCACAATGAAATTTGTCCTCTGCATTTAATCTATCTGAAGCAGTGAACACACGCATGTACACACACAAGTGAGCAATGAGCACAGACACATACCCAGAGCAGTGGGCTGCTATGCTACAGCACCCAGGGAGCAGTTGGGGGTTAGGTGCCTTGCTGAAGGGCACTTCAGTCCAAGGCCATGTTAACCTAACCTGATATCTTTGAACTGTGGGGGAAACCGGAGCACCTGGAGGAAGCCCGTGCAGACATGGGGAGAACATGCAAACTCCACACAGAAAGGACCCTGTCAGCCACTGGGTTTGAACCCAGAACCTTCTTGCTGTGAGGTGACAGTGCTAACTACTTGACCACTGTGTCGCCTGGTGGCCATTAACATAACTGTTCCATTTGAGCATGCCACATGAGACTATCGTTATGCCATCACGTTCACAGACTCTTACAGTAAGGGGCCACAAGTAATATTTGCTTCTACAGTCATAACAGAGGTGATTATTTGCTTTTAGCAACAGTGTTCAATCATGAAGGAAACCCTACCTGCCTGGTCTCTGTCAATGAACATTAGTTTATTTCCATGAATTTGTCAACTTTCTGAGAGAGAGATTAAATATCTCCACTCCAGTGTCTACTACCCAAGAGCAAATGGAGAGATTGAAGGATTCAATAGGGTGCTGAAAGAGTGTCTCCAGACTGCAGAAAGAATGCACACGCCATGGAAACAAGCAGTGACAGAGTTCTTACAGATTTATCGTGCTACACTGCATGGTACTACTGGAGCTACTCCATTTGAGTTGCTGAGAAAAAGGAAGATGCACACAAAACTGAACATTCTTCCTGTCTCACGCAAAATTACACCACATGAACAAGTCAAAGAGACTGTGAGACAAAGTCAACAAAAGAGAAAGGAGTACACAGACAGAAAGAGAGGTGCAAGTGTCCACCTTCTAAATGAATGACACTGTACAAGCCCGGAAACCTGAACATGTCTACAAAGGATCATCCAGATACACAGAACCTCTGACTCTCATGAAGAAAGTCGGACCGAGTACTAACCTTTTCAGCGATGGTCAGAAATGGAATGCCACAAAGCTGGCGCACTTCCCAAAGGAGGCTCCAGCTTGCACCAGTGAGGACAATGATACTATCCTTGATAGATTCAGCTCTGCCTGAGAATGTGCAGGCTGAGCAAGAACCAGACCCAAGGCACAACCTCTGAGTCAGAAATCCACCACTGTGGTTAACAGACTTTGTAAGGGAAAGATTAACAGGAGCAATATACCGAATACTGATGTTATGTGAAAAAATATATATGCATTGTTACTGTTCTAAGTTCTGAGTTATAATAACTAATAAACTAATGAGCTCATTTCATGCAATGTATAATTTTAAGTTTCAATATGTCACCCATAATGATAGGGTTACTCGACAGAGATTGGTATTACAAGGTTGAAGTGACCAAAGCTAGTTTTACTCACAAACATGTTGAAATTGTCTTTGCTAGTATAAAAACCAGATGTGGTTAATAAGTTATCCATTCTAATGATAAAGGTTGTAAGTTGCTCTTACTGAGTTAAATGACATTTTCACAGACTTACGGAAGTAATTCCTTCAAGAAAGGAGGAAATGTTGTGTCCTGTTAGCATTTCTGATCAGCTGACGGTGCGAGAGTGCACCATGATGTTCATGTGTATGATGTTGTATTGGAGAAGAAGAATAAAGTGGGAAGCACATAGACTGTAACGTTACTGTCTCTCGGCTATTAATTCTAGGATACCACAGGTTTTAAACAGGGGATGTCAACAAGTGATTGTAGTCATGATCTGGTACAAAATCAGGATCCAGGAAAGGCTGAGTCTGCCCTCGACCAGCAACATTATAAAGTGATAAATGCTTTACTGGTCATGATTACATTTTTCAAAAGCATTTGGACTCTTTATATTATTCTGGTCGTTACAGTGAATCCATAGTTAATGTGATGTTCTACCATGTGGGTACTCTGCTCAAGACACCTGTATGAACCTGAAGGGAATCGACTACATACACATACACATTAAATGAATAAAGAAGGCCACTCTTTAGTCATAACATGGCTGCAGAAAGAAGCTGCTCCAGTCACCTGATCAGCAAAACTTGATAAAAGAAGAAGGATTCATGAATGAAAACAGACAACGTACAGGCAGCCCCAGAAATACCACCAGCAGATTTGAGCAGCAAAATTGTGATTAAAATCAAGAAAAACAGCTGAAAAACAACAGCAAGTCTTGACCTCAATGAGGATTAGCAGATACAACTAGATGAGATACGATTCAAATCAGGACCATGGAGCATGGGGACAGAGGAAGAGGAACACAGCAGAAACCATTCATCAGCCTCAAGAAGAAGAAAATAAAGGTGACATCTGCAAAAGAACACACAGAAACACAGCA
>JAPEKN010000012.1:2083527-2097434 GCA_028877435.1 Cathorops dasycephalus
GACCAGAAGTTCACTCAGGTACTGTGGTGCGAGACCATTCAGTGCTTTAAAGGTCAATAGTAGTATTTTATAATCAACACGAAATTTGATTGGGAGCCAATGCAGTGTGGGTAAGACGGGGGTCCCACGACAAGCATGTCAGAATTTTTGTATTTTCTCTCCTACTTTGACAACTTCTGCGATTGACAGTTCTGTGACCCTCCTCCCTGACGACACATTGATCGTACTTGTAGCATCTCCAGTCTCCCAACCAAAACACAGCAAGAATTTATGGCACTCGGATTGTCGAATCTGACATGGTGAATGTGATAGCGTTGGATGATATGAACAGAAGCCTGGTGTGACGGTATTATCATTGATGTTTTCTTTAAGAAGTGTGTTTCTGTAACATTACATTAATGGCATTTAACAGACGCTCTTATCCAGAATAGGGGCAAGGATCACTGGAGGATTAGCACCTTTCTGGTTGGCCATTTAACATTTAGGCGTCCCAGACTGGTCTCTCCGTATCCAGCATTGTGCGAAGTGCAAAACAGGCCAACCCAACATCATGGCCCATCATCTAGCCTCTCACACGGCAAAGACTGTCTGCTGTGCCTCCACGTTGGCACCCCTGGTTTTCCTGAACACGGCAGATCTAGGGGAGTAAACTGCAAAAAAAAAAAATCAGGGTCAGTCCCTGCTTGGGTCAGCCCAGTGGCCCTTCAACAATCAGCCTCTTTGAACAAGGTGTGGTGATACATGTTACTTCGTGTTTCCACTCCATAATCTACTCATCGAAGAATGCAAACACGGAAGAGGGCAGCCTGTTGTTGTGGAAACCTTTACCCTCTATGGACCTGGAAACATCAAACGAGCAACTACATCTGTGTCGTGAATCCAGGCAGCAAAACAGCAGGCATGACGGACCCCGAGTAAAGCCTCGTGGACCCCGCGGTTCTGATCAGCCCAGATCAGCTTGCAAACATCTGAAACAAGTTAAGGTAGCTTGTTGGAACGTCCGTACTCTCATCCAGAGCTATGTATGACATACCCAGAGCAGCCTGGGAAGCAGTTGGGGGTTAGCTACCTTGCTCAACTGCTGGTCTCGGGAATTGAACCAGCCACCTTTTGGTAGAGCTGCTTCTCTAACCTTTAAGCCATGATCAAGTCAAAGTCCCTCTCATGCCACAATCTGGTCTTCCCAGGCAGTAGGTACCATTTTTATAATGGTCTTTCATATGACTCGACCATGAGTAGAACTTGTGATCTCCCGATTGAGAGGTGGACATGCTAACCACTAGGCCAGCTTGCAGTCAGACTCCCCAATCAAGTCAAGTCCAAGTCCCTCTCGTGCCAGAATCTGGCCTTCACAGGCAGTCCCAGTACTAACCAACTCTTTGAGGCGCACGGGTGAGGTGTCGATCTCCGTTTCCATAGCCCTTGGCCTCTCACCTATGCAGCTAGGGTTACAGTGGGGTGGGGGGGGCGGGTTCTCTGGTAACCACAAGAGTTTGACTTTCCCACTCACATCTGTATTGCAGCGTGCCCCGCCAGACGGTAGTAGGTACCGTTTTTATGACGGTCTTTGGTATGACCCGACCATGAGTAAAACTTGCGATCTCCCAGTCGAGAGGTGAACATGCTAACCACTAGGCCAGCTCGGTCTTAGGCCGTGGCTTCCCCCACTTTTATGGAAGGAGTCTCCAGCATCTGCGCTTTGTAACAGTCAGAGGTGAAGCTGTACGTTTTCCGACATCATGACAAATCACGAGTAAACTGCTGCTGTATAAGAGAAATAAAACACTTGCAGCTGTGCAGTTATTGGAAAATAATCAACATCAGGGTAGAAACATGCACTCTGCTTTACCACTGATTATTTTACTACAATGGCACAACACACAGGGTTTTATTTCACTGTTCAAATCCGTAATTAGAGGCATGAAGTGTCACTGATGTACTGAAGGTATCATGCATCCTTTAATCATATTTAATTACAGAGATGGAAAAGAACACCGCACCCCCTCCCCCCACCCCACACACACACACACCTGGTCATGCTCATCTTCCCCATGGAAACTTGTTTTCTCAGTGTTGACATGGCAACAGCTGGTGTAGAGTGTGTGTGTGTGTGTGTGTGTGTTCTGGTTATAATAAATATTTACTGATTCAAAAGAGCTTTTTCATGTTCTGGCCTGAAGGTTATACAGGAGGAAGAAAAGGTATGAGTGAAATAACACCTGGGCCAGATGTTTTTATCACCAGCTCTCATTTTTATACTCGCTGATCTAATCCCCAATCAACTTCTTGTTATATAAACATCTGTCACATCTGGACACGGGGTTCTTGTTGTTCTGGAGTGTGGAGACGAGTCACAACATCGTCCTCAACTCAACACACAGAGACAGAACAGGCCGGGTTCAACATCGTCACATCTGCTCACATCCCATTACAGAGAGAGAGAAAGTTCCAAGGAGAACCCGTTTTCTGAACACAAGAACCCAAAATTATTCAGTGAACACATAAAAAATGGTTTCGGGGGGGTTCTTGGTAATTGTACAGTACAAACTCCAAATTATTGCTCATTGATTTTTTTTCTTAATAATTAGAACCTATCAGGAGGTGTGGCCCTTGTGTTATTCCTGGTGAAGGAGGTGTGGCCCTTGTGTTATTTTCAGTGAAGGAGGTGTGGCCTATTATTTTCAGTGAAGGAGGTGTGGCCTGTGTTATTTTCTATGAAGGAGGTGTGGCCTCTGTTATTCCCGGTGAAGGAGGTGTGGCCTCTTATTTTCAGGGAAGGTGTGGCCTCTGTTATTCCCGGTGAAGGAGGTGTGGCCTCTGTTATTCTCGGTGAAGGAGATGTGGCCTCTTATTTTCAGGGAAGGTGTGGCCTCTGTTGTTCCCGGTGAAGGAGGTGTGGCCTCTGTTGTTCCCGGTGAAGGAGGTGTGGCCTCTGTTGTTCCCGGTGAAGGAGGTGTGGCCTCTGTTTTATTGCAGTGTGAGTTTGATCACAGCTGCTCCAGCGTCTTTCCCCTCAACACTATTCATCTTTCCACACCGGAAAAAAATCCAATCCCACAGATACTCCGGGAATAATTCCATTCCACACCTCAGCATGGAAAACTAATCCCGTCTGAGTAAAGCACTAATCCCGTCTGAGTAAAGCTCTAATCCCAACATGCTGCCAGCTACTGAGCTGTGGAATAAATGTGTACGCTCACTAAAAAGAGCAAGAAGAGAAAAGACGAGAGTGAAACGAGTGGACAGAGGGAGAGAAAGCAGACGTGTTTGTTAGATCATGAATGGTCTACATCAGACATCTTCAGACTTTCCGTTCATGCACACTTCTGTTCTCCTGATGTTCTCTTTCTCTCTCTGCCCTTTCTTTTCTTTTCCCAGTTCGTCCTTTCTTTCTTTCCTTTTTCCTTTCTTTTACACTCATCTGTTCTGTCTATTTTTCATTTCCTCTCGGGCTTCGTCCTTCATCCTTCCTTTATTATTTCCTTTTTTTTAATACACCTTTATCCTCCCTTTCTCTCCTCCACACAGCCTTGGTCTGTCTTTCTTTCTGATTGATAAACATTTGTTTTGAGTTGGTATCGAACTGCTGCTTGTGTGTAGAAGTGGACTTGATTTTTTATTTCTTCAGTACATTTCACTTTTCATTATCTCTTCATTTACACCTCCTCTCTCCCTCTTCCTTCTCTCATTTTCTCCTCCCTATTCTATTCATCTCTCCAAACATCATCCATTTTTAGCTTTCTTTCTATATTCACCTCCATCGCCACTTCTGTTTCCATTCATACCGTCATCTCCACCAAGATCTATCTCCATCTCCACTTACATCTCCATCTTCACTTTGAATTTCTCATTCATCTCTAGGTCTATTTCTATCTTCACCTTAATGTTCACCTCCATGTCCATCTTAATCTTTACCTCCATCTCCAGCTTAATGTTCACCTCTATCTCCAACTCCACCTTAATGTTCACCTCCATCTTAATGTTCACCTCTATCTCCAACTCCACCTTAATGTTCACCTCCATCTCCACCTCCATGTCATCTTAATGTTTACCTCCTTCTCCATCTTAATGTTCACCGCTATCTCCACTTCCATCTCCATCTTAATGTTCACCTCTATCTCCAACTCCACCTTAATGTTCACGTACATCTCCACGTCCACCTGCACACTCAGCTCTGCACTTTGTGTTGTTTACTGTCTGCAGTGTTGCACTCCTGCACTTTGTTGTATTGTAGATTGTCGTCCTGTGATGTTTTCTGTAGCATCCTGGAGAAACAGTGTTTCCAACCACATCCAGTTGGTACAGCACACAGTTATATGACAAAAAAAAAAATCTTGACACTGACTATCTCCACGTCTGCCTCCACATCAGCGTCCCACCTTCACCTCCATCTCAAAGTTCAGGTCCATCCTCCATCTCCACCATCCTCTTCATGGTCACTTTGTCCAGTCACTGTGGATTAAACCATGTAGTTGATGTTCTGAGATGGTTTCACTGTCTAACGTTTGTCTCTTGAGTTCAGCCCCAGAGCGGTCACTGATCCAGCTGGAGCTGAATGCTGTCAGGTGAAAGAGGTGGCCATCTTGGGCAGAGTTTGGTATAGCTCCACCCTCTGGCTCCACCCGCCAAAGTTTATCTTTGGAGAATGATGATAAAAAAAAAAGGTTTGACTTTTTTCACTTCACAATAATGAAATTCAGTGCGAAACTTTAATTTCTATTCCTTTTGCCCGAACAAACCGAGACATGAAAATCAGTTTAACTGCGAGTCTGACCAAAACAAACCACTAATTACACACAACAGGAAAGCATAAAGATTAAAGTAAATATTAAAGTGCATTTCTTGAGCTGTTAATCTGATTTTTCCTCTCACACACACACACACACACACACACACACACACACACACACACTGAGTGAGTGATTAACCAAATCCACTAAATCCATTCGAGTCATTACAGGTTGCTCAAAGTCCAACATGCACACGTAGTGTGTGTGTGTGTGTGTTGGTGAGTGTGTGTGAGGGTCATGTCACTGCTGGCTGTGCTCCTGAACCATGTTCCTGGCTGGTTCCTGTTTGTTGGAGTCTTCGTCCCTGTGAGTCTTCTGCTCCTGCTGCTGACGCTTTACCTGAGCATGAAACTACAACAAGGTACCAAAACTTTTACCTCATTAGAACCAAGTACTGTTGGATTTATGACCTTTGTTCGCACCATTTATTAATGAGGTCAAGACCGACACAGGAGCAGGTTTAGTTTCATCCCGTTGTGCTCCAGAGCTGAGATCTGAGCCTCTTAGTTCCAATAAATCACCCGTATTAGATTTATTATTGAACAATGATTCTCCGCGGGTGAATAACAACCGAGACGACGTTTCACCGATATTCACGGAGCCGGAGGCGCTTTTAGTATAAATACACAGGTGATTTTTTTAATGATTGAAATAATTTGAAATTTAAAAAAATTTAAATTTTCAAAAGCAGTACGCAAATGACTTTTTCATAACTTTGCGGCGTCGACTTGTCACTTATCTGTGCCGACTCGCATCAAATCGATAAAATAAATTCCAATTCCACTTTCCCTTTGAACAGCTTTGGAGCATCTTTAGCGCTGTCATGCACGTAACTTTGATCCATATGTCCGATTTTCATAAGTCTGGTGCCGTTGGAATCCTTGGAGCTAAATGATTCCAGCGCACCCTCTGACGTTATTTTCCGCCATTTTGTCCAAAGTGGAGGTGAAGTGACCGTGGCTGCAAGTTTTGTCCGATCATCACAAAACTTGGCACAGATGATCTCCAGTCCATGCCTAATGACTGATATTCGTTTCGCTCTCATACGTCAAAGCGTTCTGCCATGGCAGCCAATCAAAATCAACAGCGAAGCCACCAAACAGGAAGTGAGCTCATATCACGGAAATGCTTTGACGTATCAAGACCATATTTAGTGGCATGACTTTGGACACCATCCAAACTACCCTCATCAAGTATGGTGTCATTTGGCCACTAGGGGACGTCACAGTTAGCAAAAATGTATTTTGGCTCATATTTCAGAACCGCTTTGACGTATCAAGACCATATTTGTTGAGATGACTTTTGGCACCAGTTCATGTATCCTCATCAAATTTGGTGTCATTTGGCCACTAGGGGATGTCACAATGAGCAAAAACGTGTTTTGGGTCATATATCTTTTTACAGATTTAGAATTACATCTAAATTTTCATGTTAGTGATGCTCTGGGATGTGCCTGTAAAGAACCTTGCCAGCCTGTCATCTCCATATGAGAATCTGCCTTGTGTCTTGGCCAAACTTTCGTGTGCTGACACAAAACTTGTCATGTGGGCGTGCGGTTGCCTCTCTTGCCCGGTCGCCAGGGCGGCGCACCTGAGCAAGCACACTTTCGCATTTTCTCCAGAAATGCATTCTAGTTATTATTATTACCTCTGCCAAGGAGGTTATGTTTTCGGTAGCGTTGGTTTGTTGGTTTGTCTGTTAGCAACATTACGGAAAAAGCAATGAACAGATTGCTCTGAAATTTTTTTCCAGAGGTGTGACTGGGCACAAGTAACAATCCATGCAATTTTGGCGGTGATCCGGATCACCTTCTGGATCCTGGATTTTTTAAAAGGATTCTTGGCGGAGGTCTGCGCTCTCCGAGTGCTTTTCTAGTCTAATTCTGCTTTCTTTATTTCCACTGATATTCACTGATGAATCATTCGAATGTCCTTAATATTCTCACGCTGTTAGTTGGATGTCGGTTAACCACATTTTCTGTATTTGCTGATTCTATGATTTAAAAAAAGTGCAAACATGCTACTCATTTAAAGTCAAACTGAACCTAAAAAAAAAAAAAAAGGTTTGCCGACCACGGCAAGTGCCATGATGTAACACTCCCCTTCCTCTGCACGTTTAAATAAAAAAAATAAAACTTGATAACAATTTACACAACCATTTGCACTGAAACGGGATATCTGCCTGTGACGTAACCAGTTCACTAGTACGCCATTTCCCTTAGTAATACAAAGCCATCAAATAAAGGCTTCTAATTCTAAAAAAAAAATCCCCAGGCACCACTGCTCTCTCTTTCTCGCTCTCACTCTCTCTTGCTCTCTCACTGTGCATGTGTTCACTGCTTAAGTGATCGGGCTTATTTTTACACCCAAACTCTTGACACTCGGGCATCTTTAGGGTTGTTTACAACAAGTTAGAAGCGATGTATCCACTAGATCTCAGCCTCGGTAATTCATGTACCATGTAAGTGATGTCACAATCTTGGATTCTCTTGCATAATTTGTACTCAGAGTGCGATATTTGAATCTCGGGGAGAGTAAAATATCAGCGCCCAGGGACATTTTATTTTAAAAGAAAAACAGTCTGTACACAGTATACAATTATGAACAATTGAACACTCAAATGTGTCTTGTATGGATATTATCTGTCAATATAAAGGAGTTTATTTTTGTGTTTCGTTTGGCTTTAAGTGCAAAAAGCAGCCACTATCAGCAACGAAACCTTGGGGAAAAATGAGATTGTTGCCTGGGATGGGCTAGCACATTGTTTGATTGGTTAAATTAATGTTTTATTAGAATCAGTGTCTGAAAATGATTGTTAAAAGAGTTTCATTTTTAATGCTGGGTTTTCATTTAGACACTCTGACTGGTGTTGTTTACATTCTGGATTATTGAACACGTTCACTTTTATCCCAGTCATATTTTTTCAAACTATTTTTTTGTTCAGGTAAAACATTTATATAAAGTGCTCAGAGAAGGTATTTTCCCCCTTCCTGATTTCTTCTATTTTTGCATATTGGTCACACGTAATTGTTTCAGATCTTCAGACCCAATTTAATATCAGACAAAGACAACATGAAAAAACTCAAAATACAGTTTTAAATTATCATTTCATTTTTTGAAGGAAAAAAGTTATCCGACCCCAACTGGCACTATGTGAAAAAGTAACTGCCCCCTTAAAGACTGACATTCCATTATCTGATGTGTCGGGCTGCAGTTGTTGCTGCTAAAGGTGGCACAATCAGTTATTAAGATTAGGGAGTGATTACTTTTTCACATACATGATGTGCAGTAAGTTTTGCATAAGCTTTTGCTTAAGTAAGTTCAAGGATCATTTAAAAGCTGTGCTTTGTGTTTCTTTGTGTTCTTCATGTCGTATATCACATTTTGTATGTGAATTTGAAACCATTTAAAGGAGAGGAAATCAGGAGGGGGCATATACTTTTTCTCGGCTGATCTGTAGCTGACGGTGAAGGCAAAACGTGCACTGATGTTCATTTGCTTCATTTGCTGTAATGATTATTGTGTGAATGTAAGAACTGAGTATTTTTGTCAGAAACTGAGGATACAGTTGAGAAAAAAAAGCTTGCATAATGAAGAAGACATTAAACTTTTTACATAATGGTTTGTGTTGTTAAATTACAGGTACGCATTCCCTTTTCCATTCAAACTTTTCACTCAGGTGTAAATTCGGATTACAAAAAACCCTTTTCTTCAAGTGTGACATTGTTTCTATTCGTTGCATCCTAACGTGATAAAAAGTCACCGTTATTTTCATGTGAAATTGTTTAAATATCTTTTTCTTGTCTCAAGGATGAGCTTCCAGAGGTTTGACGATGTGGAGAAGTATCTTCGATTTGGGACATACAGCAAACTTGATAAAGCTTCAAAAGGTGTAATAAGGAGATGTAGTAAGAAATTTCTTTGGGGAGGTGAGTAATCGTTTTATGTAATAAATAATCATTACATATCTTTATTTTCTATATTGGTCCATGAGAAACCTTTGTTCTGGTGTGCGTGTAATTTTAGATGGTGCACTTTGGTATATAGATGGCAAGCGTCAGCGTAAGGTACTCCGCAGTGAAGAGGAAGTGAGAGCAGTGCTGGTGGAGCATCACAACAACCGCAAGCACGCAGGCCGCTCTCGGTGCCTGAAAGCCGTGTCAGATCTGTATTACTGGCGCTCAATAACCAAAGACATCGGTGACTGGATAGACAACTGTAAAGATTGCTCGCATCCATCCAATCCAGTCGTGTGCTCACAGTGCATCGTCCCGGGCTGTGAGAGCTCTGGACTGGCCGATAATGAAGAAGGCATCACGTTTCACCGGTACGAGTTGCAAAGATTTCGAAGAATTCAGGTTTCATTTTGAGCACTCCTACATGTCCGTGATAAAAACGTTCTGATTTGTCAACAGGTTCCCTTTCAGTGATGCGGACAGGCTCAGCCGCTGGATTAAGTTCTGTCAGAGAGACCGCTGGTCTATTCACAGCAGGTCAGCTATTTGCTCCAGACACTTCAGCGAGGACTGTTTTGATCGAAGCAACGATGTTGTCTGCCTTAAACCTGACGCCGTGCCCACGATTGACACATTTGTAACTTCACAGGAGGTAAATGGCACCTCACGTTTAGTTCTGGGAAAAAAAAGTACCTAAGCAGCATATTACATAAGCAAGCACTTTTCAGATTAAAAAAGAAAACATAATGAAGGCTGCTGGGTTTTGGTGCAAAATGAATCAGAATCAGAAACACTTTTATTGCCAGGTATGTGAACACATATGAGGAATTTGACCCCAGTTCCACTTAGCTTTCATAGTACAAACAGATAAAAGTGTATACACAAAACAAACAAACAAAACAAAGAAATGATGCAATAGATGCATAATACAGAGAGAGTGTCTCACTGCAGTGATCTTCCGGGGGAGATTGTAACCACAGCAACGACCTTGCCAAGGCAGTGCTGGCTGAGAGAGCCGAAGATAAGATTGGAATTTGTGGAATTTGCCATTTCCCTCTGCAAAGCCATCAGCTTCTCCAAGATGGAATCCACAGTGCGATTCAAGTTCTGAATAGCCACAGTCTGAGTGCAGACAGCTCTGCCCACCACCTCAATCATGTCGGGCAGCTTTATGGGGCAAATGACAAATTAAGTCGCCTTAGGCGACCGGACCACCGCGAATTTCGAGCCCTGCAGAAACATGCAAAAGGTGCCAACTTCAGTCTCTTGCCTCAGACAGGAATAAAAACACACAAACCCGTCTTCTACATGGAGGATGCACGGTTTAGGTGTCACTCCCTTGACTTATGACTCGGGCCCTGATCGTGGAGGGCTTTGGAAAATTTTGTACAAGCCGCCTGGCCAGAATGCGAAATTAATTGAACTTTCAGAAACCTGCTATTCATCAATCAGACATGCTTACTGATGTAAAGGATCACTACTAGCCTGCTAAATGGGGAAGATACAGCTGTCTGGTCTTCCGACTTCTCAAATGACACAAAAAGGGTCACACCAAGACGAGCACAGCCTGGACTGCTGGACTCCAGATCAACAGACACAATGGAAATTTAAGTCAAAGAACTGAATGAGACCAGGCATGAATTGGTGTAAATGGTTGTTGGTACCAAGCAACAGCCCAATTCAGCCACTTCATTTATTAGATCAGGAAATGTCTTGTGTGACAAGAAAACTGCAGTCATGAGAACAACCAGAAGACAAAAAAGTAAGTTAAAACCAAAAAGCTGTTCTTTATCCAGGCCTGCTTCACAGCAATTAAAGATAAAAATGCTAATGAGGCCTATTAGCGCTGACAAAACCATTTTATACCATCGTACTGTTGAATTCTGTAATGCAATTGGTCAGAAGGTGCTGATTAATGTTCTAACATGACGTTCTTTGCGCTTTTTAGTTTCTCAACATAAGCTGTGGAAGGTGGGGGAAGCTGGTGAGGGAATGACCATTTATTGCTGCAATAATCTCAGTAATAACAGGAGAACTTGTTCCCAAACATGTTCTGCTGAAATATAAAAGGGTTAAAAATAAGTTTGAGATAAGACTATCAAAAAAATTATATGTAGTGAGAGAGTAGTCTGTCCAGCCATTATCTACAACACTTTACCTGTCAGGGTAAACCTGTCTTGGGGGAAACTGGAGCTAATCGCACATGTTTATGGACTGGAAGGAAACGAAGTCTCATGATGTATAAATATAATAAAAGTAATTTACTATTTGTTTGCCGTTCCCTCAATACAGACTTGTTGAAGAATCTAAGATTTAAATAAACTTCATCCCAAATTAAACCACAATCATTTCACATATACAGCCCGGAATTGTGTAATCCTGCAACACCTTTACAAGTGTGTGCGCGTATCTGCCACCCATCCTGTCTCACAGCTTCTCTTTCTGGTTCCACCTTTAGCTCCCTCACTCTGTATTAACACCACACTCATGATGTGAAAGGTACACGGATACGTGGCAGACGTAGACGGGGCATTAATTAAAGCTCGGCCTTGAAAACTCGTGTACGCACACGAAGTTGTACGGTGAGTCAAACTGCAATCCTGCAGAAATTACCCAGAGCACTTCATGCCAAATTCCAGCCTTTCCTTCATTGGAAGAGAAACAGATCAGCAGGAACGAGGTAATTGCTTACAGACCACTGGATCAAGCACACTACTCAAACCCAGACACACAGACAGGCGCCTCCCAGGTAGTGCAACATTTCCACAAATAAATCACCACGCTCCTGGAATGCAGTTTCCGATGCTGTGCTTTAAAAGAAGTCCCATCATCACTGCTTAGTGGATTTTGAGGTAAGCAGAAGTGATTCTCAGGAGACGGTGCAGCTCTTTTCACATGAGCTCAGAAGTGACGGTGCTGCGGTTTCTCCCTCTCCACACTCCCTAATAAGCATGTCAGTACAATTTCTCAGCGTTTCCACACAAAGGGTGTGGTGGGGTTTGTGTGTTGTGTTAGCACAGTGGGTGCAGGATCAGCTGTTCCTGCTTCTGTGTAACTGTTCAAAAAAAAAAAAAAATGTCCAAGAAGCACTGGATGTTCATGTACAAAGTCATGTGATTTAAAAAAAAAAGTTATTCGTTACAGTGTGAGATGCTCCTGATAAAATCTCAGCCGAATTCTATAACAGACCGTGTCAGATTGTACAATTGAGATTCTCTCAATTAAAGACAGACAACAACTATGTCCACAATCATGATCAGGGCTCGTATGGAAAGCGTGCTCACAAAAACACAAAGTGAGTTTGTCATATTGTTTAGGCTTCACCCCAAAGTTTCATGTCTTGATGGTCACAACGGCACCAAATCAGCTTCAGGCGAGCACGTCACATGTTCCACTCTGAAATGACCAGCCAAAGAAACTCTTCCTCGACATGCGAGTCAGCGCTGAGGGCCCGTATTCACACCTCGGACAAGTCAAGACAAGCTGAGGTTCAGAGATAATCAGGATCAATCCCTAAATGCTTCGTAGCAAGATGCCTTGAAACAAACAGATACAAGGCTTGCCATGATAACAATGAAATCGATAAAAAAGGTAAACCAAATTTGGAAAAGGCTAAAAGAGACGCTAGTAGGTAATAGATTTGTATAAAGTAAAATGGTGACAGTTACACACGCGTCACAGTTTACTACCGGCACGGTGGTATAGTGGTTAGCACTGTCACCTCACAGCAAGGTGGTTTTGGGTTCGAGCCCAGCAGCCGGCGAGGGCCTTTCTGTGTGGAGTTTGCATGTTGTCCATGTGGGTTTCCTCCGGGTGCTCCGGTTTCCCCCACAGTCCAAAGACACACAGTTAGGTTAACGTGTGGCAGCCTTGGGCTGAAGTGCCCTTGAGCAAGGTACCGAGAACCCCTGACTGCTCCCTGGGTGCTCTGGTGTGGCTGCCCACTGCTCTGGGTGTGTGTTCACTGCTTCAGATGGGTTAATGCAGAGGATGAATTTCACTGTGCTTGAGGTACGCATGTGACAAAGGGTTTTTTTTTTTAAATAAGATGAGAAATTAACCTGCTGGTGCCTGTACACCCTTTACATGCACACTGATCCCACCATTATTCCAAACATGATGGTATTCAGAATCTGACAGTTCATGTACTGTAAGCAGCATATCCCAAGTTTTGCCTTATTCAGAAGTTAGCATTTTCCATGCAGGATATGCCGGGATTATTCCAGTTTCAGGTGCTTTCTTCAGACATGTACACACGGCATTTGGAATAAGCGTCTCAGTTGGGTTTTTAACAATAGTTTTGGCAACACGTGGCTTCTTGCCTTGTACGTAAGCCAACTCGACAATCAGAGTACACAGAGCTGCATGCAAAATGGGAATATTAATGAAACATTCATTCATTCATTTTTATTAGCCAGGTAAACAGCGCAGTAAGAACATTATCCAGCAATTCATTAAAGCTCTGCACAAAACAGAAGCAATTTTATGAACGAAATTTAGTCGTAAACGGTCCAATCGATGTTAGGCGATTAAGTCAGGTTTCTCCTCTTGCAAGTCTTTACAACACTCTTTCTGAAAGTTATCACTTCCATTTGCTTTTCATGCAAGGTCACATGACAAAAAAACCAAACCAAAACAAAAAACACAGGTTTCCATTTCAATTTGATACCATTATAAATCATCATATTTGAGAGTCTCTCCCCCCACATTCCTAGTCACTGCCAGTCACCCTCTGCACACCGTCATCAGCAACCAGAGGAGCCTGTTCAGTGACCGAATGCGCCTTCTCAAGTGCAGGATGAACAGACTTAAACTCCTTCATCCCTCACGCCATCAGACTGTACAACTCCTCTCTTGGGGGGGATGGGGGGAGAGAACAGGAGGACAGAGGACAAGAAGGAGCAGCAGCCTAGCCTGACAAAAAGCAATACTGGACAATGTGCAATATAAAATGTGCAATACCTCTCCTGCTGGACTTTTTTCCATACGTGTATACATTAGGGATGGGAATTTTGGGCAAAAATACTATTCGAAAATCGATAACTATTCGAATATTATTAGAAAATCGTTCCCACCCCCACACGCACGCACAAGATGGCAAAAAGGGGGAGACGTGTCTTAAACCTTCAAACTGTTTAATTTATCAAAAACCGTTGTTTAAC
>JAPEKN010000012.1:3731378-3742567 GCA_028877435.1 Cathorops dasycephalus
AGCACTATAGTCGTCCCACACAACACAGCCTCGAACTCAAAAATATGAACCCCGAACCTCAAGGTCCACTTTCAAGCGTAGGAGCCCTTGATGACCATCCAGCATACCCGTCTCCACACAAAACATCAACTGCACTCACGACACCTGTGCCTTAAAAAGGCCAGCTGCGCTAATAGCTAAATTAGTGCCATGCCTCCGTTCTCACCTCCTTTGCGTTTCGTTCTACCACCAGTGTTGACAGATTGGGCAGGTTTAAGTGTATTTTGGCGGGTTTTGAACATATTTTGGGCTGGAAGCCGTCAGCAGTATCTGGCAACGCTGCCTACCACAGGAACATTAATCCTCACTTTTTCTACGTATGTTTGGCACCTTATGTAGGGATGGTGGGGGGGGGGGGACAGATAGGGGTCACTATAAATCTGGGGGGGACATTCACCCCCGTCCCCAGTGCCATCTGCGCCCTTGCTCTCTAGGGTGCTCATATCAAGCCTCCAATGGACTCCAACAGGATGATTCAATGACAACTTCAGATTGCTTTTCATCCATGAATCCATGAGAGGATAAATACCTGACACTCCCTATTTGTCAGACAGAACTGAAGAAGCCTTTCGGAAGAGAGGCGAAAGGTCTTCAAGAATCTTCAAGCAAGTCCAGTTGCTCTTTTTTACCATCCACAGTTCCCACATTCAGTGTTCCTACCCTCAATTCTAAGCTCCTTCCCTTCCATCTTTCACATTCTCTACTAACATGCCTCCCCCCTTTCTTTCTCCTTCTCCGTTTTGGCGTAACAGTAGCATACTTTCCACGGGCACCCTGTTGACCAACAGTAATGGAGGCGGCCGTTGTTAACCCAGGCCCCGACCAGTCCGGGATGGTATTTCTCTTTTCAATCCGCATGTTAGATTTGGCACAGTTTTACGTCAGATGTCTTTCCTGATGCAACCCTCTCCAATTTATCTGGGCTTGGAACCAGCATCAAGAGTACGCTTATGCACCCCCAGTGGCTGGATTTGGTGATCAGATTTGATGTTTCATGTTTATCCCATGTGTCAGTGATGACGTGTGCAGCAGAAAACTCAAATCCAAACAGCTCGAACTGTGAATTACTGTGACAGCATTTCACTGTATTGTCGACTCGGAGTTTGTACTTTTGTCATTTATGAAAATGAAATGGTGCCGTGAAAGATTTGAGGACCTGTTTGATCATTTGTCTGAGTTTATTATGTATTATTTTATTTCCTTCAGGATCAGTTGTGATACAATTAAAGGGAGCAGCGCTGAAGCTCTGGTCTCAGTGCTCAACTCAGAAACCTCCAGTCTGAGAGAACTGCGTCTGACTGTGAAGACACTGGATCTGTCTGGGAAGAAACTAGAAGACTCAGGAGTGAAGCGTCTCTGTGCTGTACTGGAGAATCCTCACTGTAAAGTGGAGACACTGGGGTAAGATCATCTCTCTGAGAGTCACAATAACTCACTAAAGCAGCAGTTAATAGTTGTATACAGTGCTGTTTATCAATTAAACTTTTCTGTAAAAGTAAAACATGCAGAACAAATATATTAGTCAAGAAGTGATAATTTCTCCTCAGAATCACTTTTACTTTCAAGAAATAATTAAAATGTCTTTACAATTAAATATGTGAGCATTAAAAATCCAGTCAAGCAGAGATAAATTCTACAAAACCTAACTCTTCACTTAAATCTGTTAGAGCGCAGGCACTTATGGATGTATGTGCAGAAGAAGGCATGAAACAAACTGTCAATGAAGCCAAAATGAGAGACAGGAATCATGGTCAGTAATGAGCGAAGGTTGGGCAATCGTCAAACAATGTGATAGAGAAGAGACAAAGGGCTAAAACAAGAAAGAGTAAGCAAGAGTCAAAAAACGAGAAGCAGTTAGAGGAAACAAGGCTTGGTATGAACTGAATGGAGCAGAACGATACTTCACACTGAAATGGCGTGTGAGAGGCTGAATTCAGTAATTGGGTAGTCAGGGCGTTCTCAGCCAATTTACTGACAGAGCCCCCCGAGGAGCTCCCTACATTCTTCCTGGGACGTGTGGAATTCTTGCTTGAGGAGCGGGTCTAGAATGTCTTTGTCAGCAACCCAGCTCTGTTCCTCAGGGCCGTATCCCTCCCAGTCTGTCAGGTACTCAGTTTGTCCTCCTCTTCATCTTGAGTTGAGGATTTTATTTAACTGACAGACAGGTTCTCCCTCAATGTCGAGAGCTGGGTGCTCCTGAACCACTGCATTCTCAGCAAGGGGGCCCTTGGATAGCACATTTTAGACTGGAGATGTGAAAAGTGGGTGCTAATCTACGGTGAGGGGGGAGTTCCAGATGGTATGAAACCTCGTTTATGTAACAAATGACCTTGAATGGTCCGATGTATCGTGGCTGGAGCTTTTTAGAGGTGTTGGGTTCTCTTAGGTTTCTTGTTGCCACCCTTACTCTGTCGCCTGGTCAAAAGTCTGGATTGTTTTCCCAGTGTTTATCAGCATACTCCTTGTCCAAGGCATCGACAGTTTCTAGACATTGGTGGACCTCTTCCCATATTGTCTGGCTGCGTGAAAACCAATCTTCTACTGATTGTACCTGGCTGGGTGTGTCATCCCAGGGGAACAGAGGTGGCTGGTAGCAGAATATGCACTCAAATGGTGTTAACCAAGTTGCGAAGTGTTTAAGGGAATTCTGTGCATACTTGGCCCATGGGAGGAATCATGCCCAGTCCCCCTGGTTACGCATGCAGAAAATTCTTAAGGAGCAGCCAATTTCTTGATTCGCTATTTCTACTTGGCCATTTGACTGGGGATGATACCCAGATGTGAGACTCACTGACAACCCCAGTCTCTCCATGAAGCATGTCCAAAAGCATGAGATTAACTGAGGACCCTGATCTCTGACAATATCCTCAGGAAGGCCATAATATCTGAAGACCTGCTGGAATAGTAGTTCTGTGGTTTGATATACTGTGAGGATGCCAGGTAATGGGATGAGTTTGAGGGCCTTGGAGAAGTGGTCGATGGTTACCATTATGGTGGTATTGCCTTGGGGGGGGGGGGGTCAGTGATGAAGTCAATGGCTATCTGGGACCAGGATCTCTGAGGTACAGGGAGTGGACAGAGCTTGCCTGCTGGTGGCATTCTTGGAACTTTGGCTTGGGCATACATGGAGCATGAAACAATGAAGTGGTTGATATCAGTGATCATGCTCTCCCACCAATACTTGTTTCTTAACAACTGGTGGGTGCGTTGGCTGTCGGGGTGTCCAGTGATGGGAGATGCATGAGCCCATGTGATCAGTTTGCCTCTGAGATGTGTTGGTACATACAGTAGTCCCGGAGGAAGACTGTGGGGTTGAGTCTGAGGTTGTGAGTCCCTGATTTTCTTATCGAGGTCCCAGGTGATAGACTGTACAAAGCATTGCTGTGGAAGAATGGAGTGCATGACTGCATCCTGATGAGGCGGGGCAAAGACTTGGGATAATGCATTGGCTTTGGTGTTCTTGGAGCCTGGACAGAAAGATATGGTGAAATCAAAGCATGTAAAAAGAATCCACCTGGCCTGGCACAGGTTTAATCTCTTGGCTTTCCTGAGGTATTCCAGGTTTTTATGGTCCGTGAGGATGATAAACAGGTGAGTAGCTCCCTCTAACCAGTGTCGTCATTCTTCAAGGGTTAATTTTATGGCAAGCAGCTCTCTGTTCCCTACGTCATAGTTTCTCTCAGCAGACAAGAGTTTCCTGGAAAAAAAAGGCTACAGGATGAGTTTTCAATTTCTTCCCAAAGTGTTGTGACAAAATGGCCCTTACCCCAGTATCTGATGTGTCTACCTCAAGGATGAAAGGCTTTGACGGGTCGGGGTGCTGTAATACTCGAGCGGAGGTGAAAGCTTGCTGCAAACAACTGAAGGCTGCTTCTGCCATGGGGTTCCACTGGAGCCATTTGGGTCTCTTCTTGAGCAGGGCCGTTAAGGGGGCAGTGATGGTGCTGAAACTCCTAATGAAGTGGCGATAGAAGTTTGCAAACCCCAGTAAATGTTGGAGGTCCTTGATGGACTTGGGAGTGAGCCAGGACATGACCGCTGAGACCTTGGACGAGTCCATGCTAACCCCTTCAGCACTGATGACATAGCCTAAGAAAGAGAGATGTTTCTGTTGGAATTCACATTTTCTTGCTTTGACTTCTAGGTGGTTCTTGAGCAAGCAACTGAGAACCACTCTAACATGCTCCATGTGGGTTACTTCATCTGGGGAGTAGATGAGGATATCATCTATGTATGCGATGGCATATTTGCCTAGCAAGTCCTGTAGAACATCATTAATTAGACACTGGAACATGCTAGGCACTGAAGAAAGGCCATACAGCAATTACCTGGTATTCAAAATGGCCGACAGGTGTGCTGAAGGCGGTCTTCCACTCATCGCCCCTTTTGATTCTTATGAGATTGTAGGCACTGCTGAAGTCGAGCTTTTGCATACCTTAGTTGCTCCAAGGCTGCTGGAACCAGTGGAAGAGGATATGGATATTTTATGGAAACCTCATTAAGTCCTCTATAGTCAATGCATGGCCAGAGACCGCTACCCCATTTTTCCACAAAGAAGAATCCCACTGAAGCTGGGGATCTGGAAAGGCTGATATAGCTCTGCTTGAGGGCCTCCTGAATATATTCCTCCATAGCTGCATGCTCCTTCTGTGAGAGTGGGTAAATGCAGCCTTGTGATGGTGACATACCTGGCAGCAAGTTGATCGCACAGTTGTATGGATGATGAGGTAACCCACAGGATTTTCCCTTGCTAAACACTCCCTTGAGTCCTAGATAGTATTCTGGGATGTTGTCAAGGGAATCAGGCTGAGGACTTTCCACCAAGGTAGGAGAAATATTGACTCAGGGTTGATCTATGCAATTCTGGAAGCAGGCAGGTGACCATTGGAGTATTTCCTTACTTTGCCAGGAGATCAAGGCGTCGTGAAGCTGTAGCCAAGGGTAACCGAGGATGTTATCATGGTTCTCTGTAGAGGTGACATACTGTAGAGGAAGATGAGCTCTGAGTGCAGTTCCCCCATCTGGATGTAAAGGGGGCTAATGCACTTTGTGACGAGACCCTGTCCTATGAGTCCTCCATCAATAGCTCGAAGGCAGAGTGCATTTTGGAGAAGGGTTGCTGGCAGGTTGAACTGCTGGGTAACTGAGTTGCTGACAAAGTTCTGCTCTGCCACTGAATCAATAAAAGCAGAGTCTATGTGTGGAGTATGCCAACTTTAACAGTACAGGGACCTTAAACGATTTGGCATTGAAAGTTCATGTTGGACTCACACTACGTGCTGGGCCTGCTGGAGGAGCTGCATGGGATGGACGGATGTGACACTGCTTGAGCTGGTGTTCGGCACTCCCACAGTAAAAGCATAAGCCCTCCAGTCTCCTCCTGAGACATTCAGAACGTGTCAGTCAGGACCGTGACACCTCCATGGGTGAATTGCTGTTGAATAATTGAACATTTTCCTGAATGGAGGGACGGTGTGTCAATAGATGATCTAGATCAATGGCTAGGTCAATGAGTGAGTCCAGAGAGCACTGTTCATCCTTGCAGGTGAGCTCACTGAGGATCTCTGTACACAGGCCTTGATGACAATCTGCCTTCAGAGCTGGATTATTCCACCCACTGGCAGCCGCCAGCGTCCTAAAGTCCAGAGCGTATTCAACCACTCTCTGGGAACCTTGAGAAATGGTGAGAAGGCTTTCTCCTACCTCAATTCCCTCAGGTTCATGGTCGAATACCCTCTTGAATTGAGCGAGAAACTGCTCATATGATTTCATTTGCTCCTCTCCTTGGTTCCAAACAGCACTGGCCCATCAGAGTGCTTTACCAGTGAGAAAAGAGAGAAACTTCACAATTTTATGTTCTTCAGACAGTTGAGGCATAGTAATGAAATGCACGGAACATTGTAGCAAGAAACCCTTACATGCATTAGTGTCTCCAGCAAATCTTTCCGGAGATGGAAGTTGCAGCGCGGGACTTGGAGGAGTTTCAGGACGTGCTAGGAGGGCCTGCAACATCACAGAAGCTAGTCGCACCATCCGTGTGTTGAGGTCAGCTAGCATCCGCTGATGTTCTCCCAGAAGGCGTCCCTCAGCGTTAAGCGCAGTCTGTTTCGCTTCCTCCACTACATCCATGGTGGCAAAGTATCCTGTCAGAGTGCAGACACTTACGGATGTATGTGCAGAAGAAGGCATGAAACAAACTGTCAACAAAGCCAAACCGAGAGACAGGAATCATGGTCGGTAACAAGCGAGGGTTGGGCGATTGGCAAACAACGCGATAGAGAAGAGACAGGGCTAAAACGAGAGAGTAAGCGAGTCAGAAAATGAGAAGCAGTTAGAGGAAACAAAGCTTGGTATGAACTTGAATTGAGCAGAACAATACTTCGCACTGAAGTGGCATGTATGAGAGGCTTAAATGGGGAGAGTGGTGATTAGGGTAATGAGTGTCAACTGAATTCAATTCTCAGGAGACAGAGAACGCTGTGAAACTTAGGAATTGTAGTGCGAGGTGTCCATGTTTGTAGTCCGGGCGTTCTCAGCCAAATTACTGACACAACCTTGAAATTATTTACTTTTTACTGAATCATTTGCACCTTGAGTGAACTTAATGTCAGTAACAGTGGTAATGTTTGAGTCACTATTAATAATACCTTGTGATTGGTGAAGAGAATAGAGACAGTCCAACATGAGAGACATCATCTTCACAACCACTATTACACCAAGATGAAAATCTGTTGATGAAGTGTGTGTCATTGTGTCTCTGCAGGTTGTGGGGTTGTGGTGTCTCAGATGAAGGCTGTGCTGCTCTGAGTTCAGCTCTGAGATCAAACCCCTCACACCTGAGACACCTGGATCTGTCCTATAATAATCTGGGAGACTCAGGAGTGAAGCGTCTCTGTGCTGGACTGGAGAATCCTCACTGTAAACTGGAGAAACTGGGGTAAGATCATCTCTCTGAGAGTCACAATAACTCACTAAAGCAGCAGTTAATAGTTGTATACAGTGTTATGAATTAAACTTTTCTGTCAAAGTAAAACATGCAGAACAAATATATTAGTCATGAAGTCATCATTTCTTTTTTTAACGCAAGCAAAAAAATTGCTTCGTATACGGACATTTGTGACGGTGATGATTTTTTTGTTGTTGCTTGCGACAGATCGCAGGTATCAAACATGCTTGATATTCTGCGGCAAAAAATCGCCAGTTGCTGACTTGTTGCAGAGATATCGCCGCGTGTGCGTGTCTTTGCAGTAACAAAGCGATCACCTCCAAAGGCTAAGCCAATCCCCACCTGCAAAGTAGTCACGTGATTTCCATGTGACTTGCATCTCCCTCCCCAAATCGCCCACTGGTCACAGATAACGCGCACATGAGAGCGGAAACTTGTGTCCAAAAATTACAATACGCTTGCAGGGATGAGAATTTTCCACTGATCGGCAGATTTCTGACTTTTTCAGACCAAAATGATCATTTTTGAGATCGATGTAAATCCGTTGAGAAATTTTCGGAGGGAGTGGTTAACGATCTGTGGTCACCTTATAACGCAGACATCATATTTGGCTCCCAAATTGGAGAATATCTCCCGGAATCTCGAGCAAGTGTTCTGCACGTGAAACATTAATGTCTGCATCACGCATCTTAGAATGTGCGCATGCGAGGGAGTGCGTGAGGGAGACTGTGTGTGTGTAGCGCATGCTAGACAAAGAGCATCCCGATTGGGTTACTCAGCAAAATAAGCCAATCAGCTTTCAGTGTGGGCGGGCTTTTATCTCTGAGGATCGGAGCTTTCAGTTGAGTCAATGCAGCCTACAGGATCGTCACGGCAGAGAGAGCGTGCGCCCCAAAAAACGAAAATACAAAACCCACTTCACCTCAGATTACACAGAAGAATGTCCCTGTGTAGGTGGATCATATGAAACGACGAACCGTGCTGGCTACATGTCGATGTGATGAAGTTTTAACAAGAAAAAGAAGCTTGAATTTTATCATCGTTCCAATCTGCATCCATCTCCACACTTCTTACTCTTGTTTGAATTATTCGTGAACTCACCACCGCATAGATATGAAGCACTTCTCAGAAGAAAGAGCACAAGAGGAGCTTCGTCATGATGTGAGTCACACTTGTACAGTATTTCTACATGCTGAATTAATCACGCTATGAAAACGGATCAAACTCCCGCAAAGTAATCCCTTCACCCCTATTCACGCTCCGGTTCTCGGCTGAATGAGTCGCTTCGCAACGTACCGCATGTCAAAATAAACAGCAGAACGTACCCTTTCTGAAGATACTCAGTGGTTCTCTGTGCAATAAAGTGTTTTATTTATTTATTTATTTATTTATTGGCGCAAATTTCCAAGTCATAGCCTTTCACATCATCATGGTTCTGATATCAGCAGATTCAAGACAATCTCCACGACACTCTTATGAAAAGATCTCTCTACTTCCAGCATTTTTATGGTGAGATGGATGTAAAAATATATAATAATTTCATAAGACATGATGATTTTTTTTGGGGCGGCACGGTGGTGGAGTGGTTAGCGCTGTCGCCTCACAGCAAGAAGGTCCGGGTTTGAGCCCCGTGGCTGGCGAGGGCCTTTCTGTGCGGAGTTTGCATGTTCTCCTCGTGTGGTGAACTCAGACGTGATTCAGAGCTTTGAGAAGCAAATTAGGGATCAGTGTATGGTCCAGGAATGTACCGTCTTTCGTAATCGTGTGTGTGTGTGTGTGTGTGTGTGTGTTGTGCAGAGGGCACTGGGCGACTGTTTTTCGAGTTTTACCGCCTGCTACACGAGGCTCGTCCTAAAGAAGGAGACGAGCGGCCATTCTTCTGGCTCTTCGAGAACGTCGTAGCCATGGGAGTTAGCGACAAGAGAGACATCTCGCGCTTCCTCGAGGTATACGCACACATTTCTATTTGCGAACAAACGCTAACCCCTATCCTAAATTCAGTTTAGGACTTCTTGTGAACATGGACTAACCTAACCTCGTCTCGTCTCTCGCCTCAGTGCAACCCAGTGATGATCGACGCCAAGGAGGTGTCTGCTGCCCACCGCGCCCGCTACTTCTGGGGCAATCTGCCTGGAATGAACAGGTGGGAACGACCTTCACCCGCTTGTGCACTAGAACTCTTTCGTCACCCATCCATCTCTGATTTGACCATAAATCAGTGTGTAGCGAGTGTGACAGCAGGAATAAAACACGCACAGTGTCCTGCTGTTATGGAAACCGTTAACTGTTCTCAATGAACGACTCGTCGTACTTATCCATTCATAGCTACGTTAAATGTTTCTCGGAACGTCCACGAAACAAATTAGTCCGTCTCTTGAAGTTAACATGACGACAAAAACGCAGCTCGTCATGAGACTGAGAAACAAAGAAAGCAAAGTGTCCTCCAACACTGGACACTCCTTTCATAAATGACAGAAATCTGTTACCATAGAAACGATAGTGATTAATATATCTATCTGACTTGCAGCTGCGGTCACAAAAAAAAACAAATTGGCACATTCTGACCAATAATATTCAACAGTTATACATTAATGTAAGTTTTTTTTTTTTTTGGGCATCCCGCAGGCCATTAACTGCCATGGTGAACGATAAGCTTGACCTGCAGGACTGTCTGGAACACGGACGCACAGCCAAGGTTGGTCACGTGACCCACAGTTTCTCTGTATTTATAAAACATGTCTAATTCTTGGATAAAATCCCATGGATGTCGATTAACTTGTCCACTAGAGGGTGCTGTTGATCCAGTTTTCCTTTAATTGTCGCAGGTATGTGTATAAATCATGCCCAATACAAATTTTATTCTACTTTACACGCAAACTTACCACTTAAATCTTAGCATCTGCCCTAGGCCATAACTTTTATCTCACTGACACGCCCTTTAAAATCGGAAAAATACGAGTTCCCGAGCTACAATTACAATGATGCGTTAGCGTTCAACTGCGTTCACTTTGTAATTACGATATTTGACAGTTTCGGCATTTCCGATGCCGCCTTCGAATCCCAAGATAAAAGGGCGGGGTCGACCACCTGTGTCATGAATTATCTTGATGGTGATTGGCTGGTATGGTAGAAACTTGTGTGACAAACTCAAATAAAAACCCAATACATAGTCATTAGCAAATAAAATGAAAGAAGTGCACCCCCCCTTTTCAAATTGCACCAAAACAAAAAAAGCTAATTTGGCAAATTTTCAGTCTTGTAGGCATGTGACGATTCACTCACTTCATATTGGGATCACAATTAAGATTTCCGGCAATAATTTTTTTTTCCAAAAATATAAAAAAAATTGCAACGTTTTCCTGTTCTTTATCAAACTAAATATTCCTTTTGTTAAATTAAAAAAAAAGACAAACTTCCGATTCATTTTCTTAACCAATAATAATTTACAAACATTTGTAAACTCAGTTGTAAAATATAATAGCCTATTAAAAATGAAAAAAGTTACCAAACAAAAAGGCCTTTTCTTAAATAAACATTTGTGGAGGTTGTATTCAAGCTTAAAACATAAAACGACTTCCTCCATTTGCTTCTCTTTTCTTTACCTTTCATTAATTTGTACACAATCGCACGATAGCTCTTTCACAGGTTTTTTTTTTGGGACATTTTTGCAGCATTAGAGTGGTGTTACTTCCGCCTACAGTGATGTCACATGCATTCCCACTATTGCACAGCCTAAACAACGCAATTACAGGAAAAACTAAGCTTGCGCAGCCTGATAATAATCATTGTTCACTTTTTATTTCCACAAATTGGCATAAATTTATAGTCACATGATGTATTGTTATGCCCATAACGTGGCCTATACATGCGAATTAATGGCAGGATTTGCATTTTGACTTGCGTTGAATCGCTGTCGATATTCAGTTATGTCAAAATGTCCTCAGGAGCAGGTGTAAATTTTAACCTCCAGCGGGACGTTGTTTAAAACGTAATGGCAACTTTTACGACTCTTCAAATACTTCCGTTATGAGTAAATATATCATGTTAACATATTGCCGTTAAACATATCGAAGAACGTCGACTTTACTGCACCTTTAGGATTGGCTGGGATTTACATAGGGGGGAAAAAAACCAACTTACGAGTCGAGTATTAATATTAGCAATTAAGAGTTTAAAATAAATAAATAAATAAATAAATATAAAA
>JAPEKN010000012.1:12258516-12269171 GCA_028877435.1 Cathorops dasycephalus
AAGGAAATGTATTTTAAAGTACATTTTTATGTGCATTTATACATATAATTTTCTAGGGACGGAAATGGCACCAATTTAGTGGAATGGCTTCACCGTCCACTTTATTCACACCTGTACAACTGCATACACAAATGTGCACTTGTACAGGTCTTCAGCCATAAGCGGTTATCTAATCGGCCAATCATGTTGCAGCAGCACAGTGCTTCAAGAGCTTCAGGTGATGTTGACATCAAACTTCAGAATGAAGAAAATGTATGATCTCTGTGACTTTAACCATGGCATGTTTGTTGGTAAAAAATGGGGCCGGTTTGAGTATTTCATAAACTGTTGATCATCTGGGAATTTCGCACACAATGGTCTCTACTGTAGAGTTTACACAGAATCCATCATCAAGAGTCTATGGGCTCGAAAAAACCCCATTGGTGCTTCGTTTTCTGACGTTTACCACTGCCCTCCACTGTTCTCAATCTTTTGCGGCCTGTCATCTAGTGAAAGGTCATGTCTGTCTATTCTGTGATGTCATCAATCCACGCCTGTCTAGGCTGCCCCTTTCTATTGCTTCCATCAACCATATCAAGCATGATTATCTTTAACAACAATGGTCGTCCTTTGTTCTACACACGTGCCCAAACAACCAAAGTTTCCTGCTCTTGATGGTAGTCACATCATCTTCCAGGTGCACATCCTACCTGATCTCCATTTGTCACACAATTTACACAGAATGATGTGGGGTGGGGAGGGGACATAAAACATTGAGTTGTGTGGTTGGAAACACCTTGTTACCTCAAATGATCACTCTCTACAACCATGGTGAACAGAAAAGCATCTTGGCATGCACAAAACATCAAACCTTGAGGTAGATTGGCTACACCAGATTTCACTGTCAGCCAAGGACAAGGATCTGAGGCTATCATGGGCACAGGCTCACCCAAACTGAACAGCTGAAAATTGTTTTATTCTAACCACTATAGTCTTCAGCTGTCTAGGTTTGATGAGTTTGTGCCAGTATTATGGGTCCCAAGAGTGGTACCACAGTAATAAAGATAGTACCTGTAAAACGGGTGGATAAAATAAGGAAATGACACAGGCTGTTGTTTTCCAGTTCTTCATCCAAAGTGCATCTCTTTATTTACTTGCAATCATATCAAAGTATCTATGTACAATAATTCTCGTCTGTGCGTTTCAGCAGTGAACATGTCCATTAAAATTATATCATACAAATGCATTCATATTGTCATTCCATAACACCACACACACATGCTCATGTATCCCAAAACCATTCATACGTTCACATTTTCACCTTTACACCAGTGAAAATAGGCCACTATGACTGAATATTGCAATAACATGGAAATTCTAGTACATTTAAGTAAGGGCTACCTGTAGCTGCTTAACAAACCACCTTACTAAACATTCATACTGAATAGAATTCCACAAAGTAGCAAAAGTCTAAGAATAGCACATATAAAGATTCAGTTCATTACTATAAGATAACTGTTATCAAAACTGTATTTCTTAACATATTTATACTCATCAAACATAAAATATCCGTTTCACAACAGCAGTGGGTGAACTTATTTATACTCATTAAACTTCGTGAAATAACTGTGTCTAAATATAGTGTCCGGGAGCTCACAACGCTGTTAGCAGTTAGCTATGTGAATGTCAATAGGATCGCAAAGGATCCAATTAGCTAAAAGACGGCAGCTAGCCGTCTGAAGCGCTTCAGTTTGCCGCCACGGATAGCTTGCGAGACGGCAGCTGAACGTTTACTTCAGCTAGCCGCTTCATACGATGGCAAAGTTTCTAATGTAACTTTTATACTTAAATTCAAAATAACACAAAAACAAGTTATCAAACAAACATCAGTCATGAGTTGCCAACACCATAACATAGGTGAGGGGGATTTACCCAGTACTAACCTGTAAAACAGGTGGATAAAATAAGGAAATGACACCGGCTGCTGTTTTCTAGTTCTTCATCCAAAGTGCATCTGAGGGGAAAGCGGTGGTCTGCCCCTTTTAACAACCCAGACGCAACTGCTCCTCCTGTGTCACGCACTTGTGTTCCTACTAGGCGGTTCGAGAGTAATAATAATTGAAAATAAAAATCCTACTGGGCATAGCACCATTCTAGATGAATAAGATACAAATGCAGTAAATAAACAAATAATACATAAAACCTGTGGTCACCTACTTGGGTGCGCCACACACTCCCCAACTACAAAAGTGGCTCCCAACACTTGCTATTAATAGTTAAAATCACCCTTGACAAAAAAACCACTGGAATTCACAACCATATAAAGAAAAAAAATATGTTAAACATGAAACCTCAAAATCATTTGTGAAGAGATGTCGTGTTCAGTAGTAGTGGATGAGGTAAGGGGATGGCAGGTAAGTAAAGGGAATCGTGTGTATGATGGGCTGAATAAGGTATGGGCTGGACAGCATAAGGTGTGGGTTGCATAGCATAAGGTGAAGGCTGGAGAGAATAAGGTGTAGGCTGAGCAGAATAAACAGATAACTGTGGGTGTGTGTAATCTGTTGTCTGAGCATCTATAGCACTGACACTAGTATGTGGCTGAGAGGAGGGTTGCCCGAGAGAGGTGTAAGTCAACCTGTGGAGTGGGTGCCTTTCTCTGATCGACCTTCTCAGTGCAGGCTGACCATCAGACTGAGGCTCCTGCATATCTACAGCTGGGTCACTGGCCTGAGGCATCACCTGCTCCTCATGAGCCTGGGGTTCCCCGACTGACAGTACACACTCATCAGGTCCTCCTGACACCACCTCAGCTTCACATCCTCTTTAAGGTTCCAGTTGGTCATGGTCACATGGCCCAGAGAGCACTCCACTCTGTTCACCGCGGACCTGTGGTTCACCAATGGCACCTCGGTGACGTGCAAAGGTCTCAAACTGTGGCACTTCCCTGGGTATCCTCAGCCAATAACAAGGTGTCTCTTCGTCTGCCTCTGAATCACTTGTCTCGCTCTGCATTCTTTCAACAGTTCTTGATGGTTGTGTTGACTTTCTTTGTCTCTTCTGTGACTCAGCAGGCACAGACGTGACTGGAAACTCTGCAGATAAGTCATTCACTTGGTACAGCAGGTTTCTGTGAAGAGTGCAGACTGGCCGACCTCTGGTTTCTGGACCGACTTTATAGACAGGGTTGTCACCGACTTGCTCTCTGACGATGTAGACCATGTGTTCCCAATAGGGCTTCAGCTTGGCAGAACCTCCTCTCTCTCTGCAAAATTGCGGAGAAGGACTCTGTCTCCAGGTTGGAGGGTGACACCTTTGTTTCACCTGTCGTAGTACTGCTTGCCTTTAGCACTAGACTGTTGACTGTTGCTGCCAGCTATTCGATAGGCTTCAGTCATTCTCTCTTTCCACTTCTCTGCAAATCCTCTTGGTGTGCTCATTTCTTCCTTCGCAGTCAACCCAAAGGGAAGGTCAACAAGAATGCGTGGATGGTGACCGTACAACAGGAAGAAGGGAGAGTAACTGGTCGCCTCATGCTTGGTGCAGTTGTATGCATGGATGACATGGGACAGGTGATCTTTCCATCTTTCTTTCTCCTTCTCCTCCAGGGTCCAGAGCATTTGTAGCAGGGTTCGATTGAATCTCTCTGCAGGATTACCTTGTGGGTGGTAGGGGGAAGTTCTGGAGTGGCTCACACCAGACAGTTGTCTGAGAGTCTTGAACAACTCGTTCTCAAACTCCCAGCCTTGATCATGGTAAAGCTTGCCTGGGTAGCTGAATCAAGGGATTAAGTCATTGAAGAGCTTGTTAGCAGCGGTTTTGCCCAATTTGTTCTTGGTAGCATATGCTTGTGCAAACCTGGTGAAGTGGTCAACTACAACCAGGATGTACTCGTACCCACCACAACTGGACTCAAGGTGGAGGAAGTCAAGATGGACAAGTTCAAGGGGCGAGCTTGATGTTACAGACCCCATTGGTGCTCGGTCATGTGCGGCATGCTTCTTCTGCTTGATGCAGTGACACTTCCTGGTGACATACTCTTCAACATCTCTCTTCATGAAAGGACAATAGACGCGTTCTCTGGCCAGGCTCAAGACTCTTTTGATGCCCACATGTCCCATGTTGTTATGTAGGTGTGTGAGCACTGTCTGTCTATAGATGGCAGGCAGAACCAGCTGCTTATGACCCAGTACTTTCCGATAGAGAAGGCCATTCTCCACAAACAGTCTGCTCCATTCCCGTGAGAGTTTCCTAGTGTGCCTGTCAAGTGTCTTACATGCTTCCTCAGTCAGCTCTGCTATACTCTCTCTCAAAGTCAGGATCTTGCCAATGACTGGATCTTTATGCTGCTCTCTTGCCAATTCCTCTGGGCTGATCACTGGAAAGGGCTCAGACTGATTCTGCTGCTGTGAGGTTAAACTGAGGGCTGCCACCCATGCGACATCACTTTGCTGGGACATCCTGCTCCCATCCCAGGTGGCACACACAGCTTCTTCAGTTAGTCTCTTTGAACATTGGCTCATGAAGGCATCGATATCAAGGGGACTGTGGGAGAGAGTGTCTGCATCAATGTTCAGGTTGCCTGGCCGGTACCTGATCTCAAAGTGGAAGTCTGCGAGTTCCCCTACCCAATGATGGCCCACTGCATTCAGCTTTGCACTACTCATGACATAGGTCAGGGGGTTGTTCTCGTGTAACCCATGAAATGAGGAGCATAATACAAATAGTCTCTGAACTTGTCGCAGACTGCCCACTTCAAGGGCAAGAACTCACGTTTTTCACTGTGAAGGTGGTAATTCTGTTCTGCTGATGTTAGCGTTCATGATCCATAGCTGATCACTCTCATCCTGCCATCTTGGTTTTGGTAGAGGACTGTTCCTAGGCCCAGTTGAGAAGCATCAGTGTGGAGGACAAAGGGCTGGTCAAAGTTCTGATAGGCCAACACTGGGGAATGTGTCAAGATGCCAATGAGGTGCTCAAGGATCTGCTGGTGCTAAACTTTCCACTCAACAGGTGTATGTGAGAAGAGTTGGGGTCCCTTGGTCTTCCCTCTGGATGGCTTTGGTGGCTCTACCCTGTGTTTCACCTGGAGTAGTTCATACAGTGGTCTTGCTATGCAGTAAAAGTCTTGGACATATGCCTGGTAGTAGCTCAGAAAGCCTAGCAACCTCCGGACATCTCCAACTGTTTGTGGTGTTTTGTCTTTCAGTGCATGCACTGCCTCTAGTTCTTTCGGATCCACCCTCACACCGTCTGCAGACACCAGCCGGCCCACATACCTGACCTCTTTGCGAAATAACTCATACTTCTCTGGCCTCAATTTCACCCCGTGATGCTGCAGGGCTTGGAGGGCATGACGCAGCACCTCAACATGGTCTTCAAAAGACTTGGAGAAGCAGATGACATCATCCAGGTAAGGTATACAACAGTCATCTCTGAACGTGTCAAGCATTTCCTCCATGCTCCGTTGGAAAGCTGCTGGTGCATTAGACAACCCAAAAGGCATCCTGACCCACTCATACAGACCCCCTGGCATCTTAAACACAGTCAGATGCCTTGATCCCTCAGCAATGAAGCCTTGGTGGAAAGCTTTGCCTTGGTCTAAGATGGAGAACCAGCTGTAGCTTCCGAGGGAATCAATCAAGTCCTGTATGTGCAGGAGTGGGTGTTGGTCTGGAACAATCTTTTTGTTGAGGAGCCGGTAATCGATGTACAGGTGAAGTGATCCATCCTTTTACCTCACAAAGACAATTGGTGCAACATAAGGCGATTGGGACTTTACAATCCATCCTTTCACCAGTAGCTCCTATATGTATTCCTTGACTTCCTTGTACAGTGGCTTCGGGACAGACACATAAGCCCTTTGAACAGGGATGTCATCTTTGAGTTGGATCAACATCTGAAGAGAGGGGATACACCCAATGTTGTTGCTGTCTTGGGCAAATGCAGCAGACTCCTCATACAACATTTTCCCAAGTACCTCTTGCTGCTCAGAGCTGAGGTGTCTGAGGTCAACAGGTGGATGCCACAGGTTGGAAGGAGAGGTGCTAGGAGCAGTGACAGTGCTCACTTCAGCCCTCACTGTTCTGGAGGGTGTTGGTTCAGCTGGCTGGGCTTCTTTGCCTACCTCAAGGACCTTCATGTGCTGGATGGAGCCTTGCTGAGTTCTTTTTGGCAGGATGACCTCATGCTTCGTGTGGTTGGAAACTGGAACACTAACACAAGGCCATCTGCTCAAACTGATCTCTAGCAGGCCCTCTCCAACACTGCGCTGTTCAAGGTTGGTGTTCTCTTCTGCTGGTTCATACAAGACAAGGCGGTTGGTCATATAGAAGGTAGATGGTACTCTGCATTGCACATGCATTGTTTTCCCAGATGGAAGGATAACATTGTCTCTGCTCACCCTTATAGTAGCCATACTGCAGCCTGGTGGTTCTCTGGTTTGTATAAAATTGACCATGGCATCAGCTTGCTCTTCTCCCACGCCAAGAGCTTTACACAAGAGACTAAGAACAATGACTTGTGCTTCTGCGGCTGATGCCTGGCTATTGATCATCTCCTGCAGGACATTAGCACCAAGTAGAGGCTGGGGGAGGGGAAGTTGACTGACCAGGAAAGGGACCTGCATTGTAAAGCTGGAATTATCATTGCCTGGGAGATTGACTGTTAGCTCCACCCACCCATTATATAGAATGGACTGTCCATTCACAGCACAGAGATTCAGGCTTTCCCCTGAGTCAAGGAGCTCTTCCAAGAGTCATACAGGATGATTGGGGATGAATGCTTCTTTCCAGGATCTGTCGATGATGCCGACTTGCGATCCAGAGTCAAACAAAACTGTAGCGGCATAACCACTGATGAAATAGTTTAGCAGGCTCTTTTTACCAACCAGTGGCATGATGTGACTTGGACGTTCAGGGACTGTTGATATTCTTGGTGAGCAAACATGGTTGGCTCTTTTCTCACACTCACTCACCTTGAACTGTCTTTGCTGGCACCTTGATGTTAGTGGTTGGGACTGGAGCTGTGACCTGGCCTCTGGTTGTCCCTCAACAGAGACCGACTCCCATTTCCCTACTGCAGGCTTCTCTTCAAACAGCCAATTGCCCGATGCCCTGGGTCTCCACATACAAAGCAGTGGCTATAGCTCTGTAGGCCTTGTCATGTGCAACTAGTGCAGAGGGGTGTCCTACCTCTCCTCATAACAGATGACTGGCTTGTAGGAGGGGGTGCTTGGACAGGCTGATGGTAGGCTGAGGTTTGAGCCATTGGACTTCTTGAGTAAGGTGCTTGCATCACCGTTGTCTGTTGGTCCATCAAGGCCGCCACCATATTGGTTAGAGCCTCCACCTTTGCATTCAGCTGTTGTATTGACTCACTGTCTCTGTTGTCAGCCGACTGATCTCCTCCATCCCTCTGGACACTGTGTGCATGAGCTGTCTTCTGGCAAGGGCCCTGATCAAGTCTGCGCTGGTGCTCGTTTTCATCACTGATTATCCTCATAATGTGACAGAGGATTTCTTCATCAGTGATGTGGCGGTCTAAAAGAAATGGTCTGAGCCGCTGCCGAATATCTGTGTGTTTTAATCCCAGGCCCTGATAGATGGTATGGAGGAAAATTTCCTGGATGGTACTGTGGCCATAGCGGACGTCTGCACTCGCCTGCCTTGACTGGAAAAGGATCTTTTGCTTGAGCCCAATCATGTGGTACAGAAACTGCTGAAGAGATTCTTGGTCATTCTGCTTAGCACACATAAGCTCCTGGAATAGCTATGTGCTAGCCTTCTCACAGAGATGAGACCTACAGAAACCCTTGATCTCACTAACGGTGATTTCATCCTTGTTGTTGAGCATATCCTTGAAGATGCCAGGCTTTACTATCTTCAACACCCCTCTGATCACCTCTGTCTCAGAGAAGCCCTCTCAGACTCCCTCATCAATCTGCTTACAAATACTATTATATCTGATGTCAGAATTATGGGCCCCTATCTGTCCTCTGTATACCTTAAACTCCCTATGCTGGAGATAAGACTGGTCTCTTAAAGAAACCATCCCACCTAAGGCTGCTGATGACTGTGCGTGGTGTGGTGGTGGAAGTGGTGCTGGCTCACCTACATAAGGCATGTGTACACCGGTTCTGGTCATACTTGCTGAGTGGGTGGTTGGAGACTGGCCCATGAACCGACTTGGAATGTTGGTATGTGTACTGAGGCCAGTAGGTTGCTGTGTGCCATGCAATGTGGTGGTGCCAGATGTTAAGGCAGTGTACTGCATGTTACTGGTGGATAACAGGCCAGGTACAGTGTGCTGTTGTGCAGCATCCAATGTGGTCGTGGTTGATGGGAGTGTGTAATGTGTGCTGCTAGAAGGTGGCAAATCAGGTGCAGTGTCTGTGTAACCTGTGCAGTGGCAGTGAATGTGTCTTTGACCTGTGCTACACAATCACGGTTTTCAATGACACGACATACACAATCATTTAACATTAACAACTGACTCATACCCACATCCTCAGAATTCTGCAATCTATCAGACTCAATGTAACTCAGCATATACTCTACACATCCCTCTTCATCAGAAGGCTCCAGTGTGTTGGTACCTTGACTGTCTGTTGCAATGTCCCTTGCGAGATGGTATACTTCAGTACCTGAGAGCTGGAACAAATTCTTTTTAATGCTCCAGACGAGTTCTTTGTGTGTGGTGGCCATGACGTGCTTCTCTAATGACACAGCAGTGCAGTTCCCTCTGGCAGAAAGAAAACTCCCTACGAAATCCAATCGCCTTCTCTGAACACTCACTAGCTGTTGTTCTGGTTGTAGTCACATCACCCCGCCTCACCGTGGCCTCGTGGTTCTGGAATCACTGGATCAACTTCCCCATGGATGGTGATGGAAGCAGACCCTCCCGGACGAGCCCCCAACATTTATTACGGGTCCCAAGAGTGGTACCACAATAATAAAGATAGTACCTGTAAACAGGTGAATAAAATAAGGAAATGACACAGGCTGCTACTCTCCAGTTCTTCATCCAAAGTGCATCTCTTTATTTACTTATCATATCAAAAGTATCTATGTGCCATAAATCTCATCTGTACATTTCAGCAGTAGACATGTTCATTACAATTATATCATACAAATACATTCATATTGTCATTCCATAACACCACACACATATGATCATGTATCCCAAAACCATTCATACTTTCATATTTTTCACCTTTACACCAGTGAAAATAGGCCACTATCACTGAATAGCTCAATACCATGGAAATTCCAATATATTTAAGTAAAGGCTACCTGTATCTGCCTAACAAACCACCTTACTAAACTTTCATACTGAATAGAATTCTACAAAATAGCAAAAAAGTCTAAGAATAGCACATATAAAGTATAAAATACTTTACTATAAAATAACTTGTATCAAAACTGTATTTCTTAACATATTTATACTCAAACATCATAAAATATCTGGCTGCTATTCCACCGGCCAACCCCACGCCTCTGCTGCCTTGAAGGGGGAGGACTCCATGGGGCTGTTCTCTTCTGTACTCCCAATCCTGGGTTTCAGCACCACTGTAAGGATTGTTGGAGGTGGGTGGAGCACTGAAGCACGGCAGGCCAGAACTGAGTGTTACAAAAACTCTTTTTATTAATAGCTTTTCAGCTTTCCACACTCTCCCAGCCACGCGCGCACACAAGTGTTCCGGTTGGGGAGAGCTCCCTTTCTCTGCTCTCTCTCTCTCCTTTTAAAGGGCGCGGTTACTGGGAGAGACACAAACACAGGTTAATTCACATCAAGTGCAGTGATTCTGCCACTTACCTTCCCTGACTCCGCCCTCCATTCACAGACAGATGCTTGACCACGCCCCCACTGCCACATCCATGTAATGCATTTCATTTCTCTGTACACTCTACTCTTGAGTCTTCATCAAGAGGATCTTTTTTTTTTCACGAACCAAAAATATTCCAGCCCATACTCACATACTGTGGTTTACATTTTGTTCCGAAATCAAATTAGACTAATTACACATGTAGTGTGCCCTTACAAAGAGAAAAATATTATTTTTTGCTGATAAAAGTATGTTAATTTAGCCACATTTCAGCGATCAGTGGTTTTTCAATTAGGAACCAAGTTTTCTATATCTCTCAGTCCCTACCGTTCATCATTGGGTCCACATAGTGGATGTTGTCCAGCAAACCCTGGCAAGTTAATATGGTCCTTGATGATCATTATATCGCCTACTTTGAAGTCCTGACAGAGGGCTCCTGATGCATTTATTACTATAATCATCTCCACACCCATCAGCTTGAATATCCGCACTGGTAATGTGACCTGCAGAGAAAAGACACAGAATATACAGAAATTAATTAGACTTACAATGTGTTTACAATGTTTTTTAATAGTTCAACTTTTTCATTCTAGGTCTCTTTGAAAGTGTTTTCCAACACAAAAATGTGTACCATCTTGGGGTCATACAAAGCTGAGAATTATGTATCTAATTTTTGGGATTATGTCCAGATCATTCATATTTTAGTGTAAAGGACTACAGCACATGTAGATAATCCTCCTCTCATTCATTCATTCATATGGAATAGCCATTTTATCCTGGTCAGGGATTGGGAGCCAATTCCAGTAAGTTGTTCACAAGAACGGCAAGCCCTCCCCCTTTGCGCCAGGAG
>JAPEKN010000012.1:17498960-17508985 GCA_028877435.1 Cathorops dasycephalus
CAACAATCATAACATATTATTTGTATTTTGTTTCATAAAATAATCACCTATATACTAATTTTTTGTAAATGTTGATCTAAACATCAGGATTATTACCCTAATTAGACTTCATACACGATGTTATGAAGGTGCCATGTAGACAGCCTGCAAATCAGCGTGAATATTTATTATAAATTTGAATCCCTTCATGTGCTTCGGAGCAACAGCATACGATGCAACATAATATAATGAACTGTGCATTTTGAGGTGTAGATGGATTGTACAGTGTGTTAAATACACATCATTACTGCGCTGGGTTTGAGGTTTCGCAGTCTTCCTGAGCATTACGATGGAAGCTGGTGTTCTGCAGCCGTACAAACTCGGCGTAGCAGCTGTTCCTCTTCAGCAGATCCTCATGGCTACCCTGCTCCAGCACCTCGCCCCTCTGCAGGAACACCACGTTGTTGGCCATCTCCACGCCACTCATCTTATTGGTAATGAGCAGCACGGAGCGACCGTTTAACCTCTTCAGCAATGCCTGGTGCACCTGCAGGAAAAACAGTTCACTTTATCTTTCGTCTGATGGATAAAAAAAATGAAACATTTTTGCGGTTAACGAACTGTTGGTGATGAGAAATGCCCAAGGTCTGCGTTATTAGCAGTTATTATACGCCCCTTTCTCTCGATCATTAGTTTTCTTAATCATAGAGTGTACGAAGAAGTTTAAAGAAGTATATTTAATTTACAGAAATTTCTCAGCCTGGAAATGACTTTTTCATACTTTTCAAACCTGAGCAAGAATTCTGCAGCCTTGATTTTTTTTAAGTTCACAGTTTCAAATTGGGCATTAAAGGAGATACGCAGAACCTTTATTTTTAAATACATTTCTGAGTGGATAGTATCTCCATACTTGACTCTTGTATGCTGCATAAATGGGAATAAAAAATATATATATTTTTGAGAGTTAAATTCGACCACAAAGTTGGCATTTGAGCTGCCCCGTTGAGCCAGCCAGCCCTGAGTGCATGACGTCACAGCGGGAACCGGTGCTATAGACCAAAGCCAGACTCGGCAGGCGAGAGTGGTTGTAATGGCCTCTTCGTTCGGATTTATTGGAGATTCTCTGGATTCCTCAGACAGTAATACATCTGACTGTGATAATCCTGAAATTGAAGTGTGTGTACATGCTACTGCTATACATGTAGAACCGTATCAGTTCGAACCATCGAAAAGTGAATCCGATAGTAACACATCGGCCACGGAGACCCCCACCTTACAAAATAAAGCCAGAGAATAAAGCCGTCTAGAGAATTGGATGGAATTGAACTGACAGTCTCATGTGACTCTCATTAAAACAGAATAGGCGTTATAACTTATGCAGCATACATGTATTTATGCATTTTCACTGATAAAACATAAAAGGCTAATTAAATAATCAGCTGAACTGAGACAATCACATTTTGAAGCAAATTAAATAATCTTATACTAGTAACTTAAATACACAATACAAGTTACATGTATTGATCTAAATGCAGGTAAACAATGAGTGTTGTTGTTTTTGTTGTTATGTAACCAAATGAGAGTCGCATCTTACTCGTCTGTGTTCTCACTTCTTGAAGGCCGAGCTTGTGGCCAATTGTTTTGAAACAATCTGACTTTCAGTTCTTCTTTCAATTCTTCGTTCATTCGCTTCTTCCATGTAAGGGCGAGATATTGCTGCTGAGGCAAGCATATCCAGCAGGAAAAAAAGAAAAGCATATCCAGCAGAGAAATCTGACGACTGGTTCTCATTCTCTATTTTCTTCATACTGAGTACTCCGCCATTACTGCTCGGCTCACACTCCGGGAGAACTGGTGCAACTGAACTTACTTTTCTTTTCTTGTAGTTTTCTTTTCTTTTAATTGTTGGTACTGCACCCTCTTTCAAGACGGGCTTATAGCCAACGCTCCCGAACAGATCAGAGGTTTTGTATGAGTCCTCAGTAAAAAGTGCAGAGCAGAGGAGGGACCACTTTGTAGGCGCCCAATCTGTGAATTTCTCACAAAACACGTCCAAATCTTTGCAGTTTCAACATTCTTGAGGCACAAATGCAACATAAATCCACCTTCTGTCATGTTGCTGCACCCACCAAAAACGCATCTACTGTACATGGCATGGCGATAAATTAGCTCAAAACGGAGGATTGAAGTTGCAGTTAGCTCTGTGTTTTAGTATAGCGGAAATGGTGATGACGTCACAGATGTCAAGGTCATTCACTCAGACCGCTACCTATATGAATCACTTTAATCATACAAATGACTATATTAGATTTATTGTTAACGCTTAAAACTATTCCTATGCCATTCTTGAGGTCTCAAGGCATTTATAAATAAAAAGTGAGGCCATGGTTCTGCGTATCTCCTTTAAAGCACCTTTTGCTTGTAATACAGCTCTATCATTTTGATCAGGGTCTACCAACTTCTTGATTTGGCAACTTTATTCCACTCTTCCTTGCAAAACCGCTCAAGATCTATCAGATTGTGAGGGGATTTTCTCTGCACAGCCCTCTTCAAGTCATTCCATCATATTTTAAGTCATTCCAGACTTGAAGTCATTCCATAGAAATGCCAATCTTCGTCTGAAGCCATTTCTTTGTTGACATGCATTTGTGCTTTAGGTTATTATCATACTGGAAGGTGAAATTTTTCTTTATCTTCAGTTGTTTAACAGAGGCCTGTAGGTTTCATGCCAAAATAAATTGGTATTTGGAGCTATCCATGATTCCCTATTTTGATTAGAGCCTCAGTCTTTGTTAAAGACTAGCAGCCCCATAACATGAGGCCACCACCATTTTTCACCATGGCTATGGTGTTCTTTGGGTGATAAGCTGTCTTGTTTGTGCGTAAAACATGCCTTTTAGAATTAGGCACAAGAATTTCTTTGTCTCACCAGCCCATAAAACATTTTGTCACATGGTTTATAGTGAAGTAGGTGGGCTTGGATGTTTCTTTTCATGAGAAAGGGCTTCCATCTAGTCACTCAATCTCATAGCCTCGACAGTGACCAGTGCTTGTCAGATGGTCCTGCAGCTCCTTTAATGTTGCTGTCGGTACCTTGGCAGCCCCCATGATAAGTTTTCCTCTTGTCCTTTCAAAAATTTTGGAGGACTTTCCTGTTCTTGGAAATGTCATTGTGGTGCTTCATTTTCTCCATTTGTTGATGATGGTCTTCACAACATTCCCTGGTATATTTAATGTATTGATTTGAGATCTGTGATGGTGGCCCAAGGAAACTGTTGCCTGAGCAGCACATTGCTACTGACTCCACTGCTCCCATGGTGCTGAAGAGCCAGCAACACTTCAGCACTGTTTTGGACTGCTGAAAGCAGTGTGGCCACAAGGCAGAGCCCGCTGATTACACACGGCTGGAGCTGCTTAAGCGGTGCCTTAATCCACTCTCCTTGAGCAGCCAGGGGAGTATAAAGAGGTGCTGCCACATGCACGGGTTAGTTGGGTGCTCCAAGAGCATGATGACTGATTTCTTCCTCCTCTCCCTGCACAGATAATTTCACCGACGCCAATTATGATGCGGAAGACGATGGAGAAATCAGCACTCTCCTCAGCAATTGCCTCTGCTCCCACTTAATGCTATACAGTGACGAGACCCTGACACAACCCGTACCCGCCTGCAACCCTGTGCTAGGCTGGCCCTGGCATTCTACTGCCTGCACCTGCTATACTCCTCTTACCCCTCACACTTCACCCACCTTTTCCTAAATAAAAGCGCACTTGATTCTTCCATTGAATCCTGGATTGAGTGTCTGTGTTCCCTGCCACAGCCGTGAGTGTCACACTGGTGGAGGATTTGGGCATGAATGTAGCACCCTCACCCACCCCCCACATGGAACTCCTCTTGCAGCATCTCCTGGAAACCAGCCTCCAGCAGCAGTAGGTGATGCAAGAGCTCACCAAGGGCCTCCAAATTTCCACACAGGAGCTGCTGCAGCAACAAGCTAGACCCGCTCCCCTCCCTGGCCACCTTCCAGATCTTCCCAGATCCCTGCCAAGAGGCCCTTTGTTTGCTCCCGAAGCTGACTCCATCTGACAGCGTCGATGCTTACTTCTACCCCTTCAAACAAACTGCGAAACGTGAAGGCAGGCCTGAGGAGTTGTGGGCCCAGGCTGTGGCCCCCTCTACTCATCAGAGGCCCAGCTAGCCTACTATGGGTTTGCATTGGCCTTGGCAGAAGTGTACATGCTTCTGAAAGAGTGGATCCTAGATCATTGTGGATTCTAGGCCATGGCTAAGTTTCACCACTGGGTGAAGGAGGGTAAGTCAAAAAGTTCTAAGACAAATAAAAAAAATATTTATGAAAATAATGCAGTTATTTCTCTACATATTCTCCATTTAAGTCTAAACACTTCTGCAAGCGATGTTTCCATCGCAGAATTCCTTCTTTGTATTCCCTTTTTGAATTCTTTTGAATTCCTTTTGAAATTATAACATCTGTCTTAGAACTTTTTGATTTAGCCTTGCATTGGGCTGATGTCTGCAGCCAAATGGATGCTCTGTAGAGGACCAGCAAATTATGGCTGCAGCCCAAACAACACTCAGCTACACAGGTTGCGGAGCGGGTCACCATGGTTTGCTTCTTACAAGCATTGCCACCCGCAGAGTGCATGGCCCTTGGACTGAAGGCGCCCAAAATGACCCTGCAGTGTGTCTTTGCCACACTGGATATTAGCAAACGAGAAAATACAAAAGCTCACCAGGCTCAAAGCAGGCCCCTGCACACCCCCTCTTGGGCCAACACAAAGCCCAGAAGATGCCCACCGTGACCAGCTCACCCTCCGTCACCCCTCAGTGAAGCTATTCCCATTGCTCCTAAGCCTCCATCACCCACCTCAGCCCAGAAGCCATGGCTCACTCGCTCACCTGTAAGCCCTCATTTTCCAAGCACCCCTGTGCAGATAGAGTGACAGCCGATGCAAGCTCTTCTTGACTTTGGCAGCATCATCACACTAGTTCAATCCTCTGTCCTGCCTGAGGCTGCAGGGTACCATGGCACTGTCAAGATCATATGTGTGCATGGGGACCCACAAGAGGTAGCCGCTGCCCATGTCCAGATTGGAAATAAATGAAGTGAGTGAAAACTAACCATTGGTGTGGTTCCTGACCTCCCTGTCCCTCTCCTCTTAGGTAGAGACTGGTCTGGGTTCCCCAAGGAGCTGCCTGCTGCCAGGAAGATGAGGAGACAATGAGCACCACGGAGGCCTGGAGACCATACCATGCCACCCTGATGTGTGCCTGGCTGGGCAGCATGAGGATGCTGACACCTGCACTGCTGAAGGTGAGACACACACCACCTCTAACCCTCTCCCTTGTGTGTGTATAAGCAGGTGACTTGAGAAGGGAACTTTGGACAGGAACAAAAATAGTATGAGTGGCTAAAGAACTGTTGGGGGCAGGTGTGCATCATGGAAGGCAGAGACCAGCAGTCAGGGCAGCCCCCTCCCACCTCCTACTTCCTGGTTCACCATGGCCTCCTCTACCACCACACAGTGTAGCCAGCCTGTGGACCTGCTAATAGTACCCTGCTCAAAGGTGGACCTTGTGAGGCACCTGGTCCACTCCCACACATTGGGTGGCTACCTAACAAGCCAAAACACTTTGGAAAAGATCTGTGACCAATTCCTCTAGCCAGGGTTGCATGCTGAGGTGAAGAACTTCTGCCAATGCTACCCCTGATGTCAGCACACCACCTCAACAAAGCCTGCACCTGCCCCACTTGTGCCTGTGCCCATTATTGGCATCCCCTTCTAGAGAGTGGGCATGGATCTGGTGGGTTCCTTCCCAAGTCTGCCCGAGGCCACAAGAACATGTCATCATGGACTATGCTGCCTGAGTCCTTGAAGTAATACCCCTTAGGAAAGCCACATCGAAGAACATCACCAGGGAACTAGTTCTGCTGTTTTCCCATGTCGGGCTCCCAAAAGACCTCCTTATGGACCATGGTACGCCGTTTCTGTTAATAACAGATGTGTGCTGGTTGTTGCAGATCAAACAGCTCCACACCTCAGTCTACCACCCCCAGACTGATGGACTAGTTGAGAGATTCAACCAGACACTGAAGAGGATGCTGTGGCAAGTAGTAGGTAAGAATGACAGGAACTGGGAACTCCTTCTCCCATACATTTTGTTCGCAGTCTTTGAAATTCCCCAAACATCAACAGGCTTTATGATGTTTGAGCTTCTGTTAGGGAGAAGGCCCCAGGGCCTCCTGGATGTGGTGAAGGAGGCATGGGAAGAGCAGTCCTCACCCTTCTGAACCACCATTGAGCACATGAGAGATGTAGGACTGCATCAAGAAAGTGGCTCCTATTGTCTACCAACACATGCTCACTGCTGATGCTGAACAGAGCCACTGTTATAACCACTTTGCCCAGCCCTGGGAGTTCCAGCCTGGCGACCACATCCTACTTCTGGTCCTCTTTGCCAGCTGCAAATTCCTTATGTGGTGACATGGCTCCTTCACCATCTCTGAGCATGTTAGCTCCATGAACTATCACCTGCAACAACTGGATAAGAGGAAGAGCACACAAATACAGTATATCATGTTAACTTACTAAAATGTTAGATCAACCTACTCCCATTGCACTCAGTCCATGCTACTGTCTCCTCAGAACCATCAGGGTGCACTCTGGTCCAGCACAGTGAGAACCTCACCAGCCGACAACTGCAGTAGAACTGGGGGAGCTACTGGGCCAGTTTGGGGATATGTCTTTAGCAGAACCAGGTCAGATCTACCTGATCCAACATGACATCAAACCCCCCACCCGCCAGGGTAGTGATTCATTAGTGCTCCTATTGCGTCCTAGAGGCCTGCCGTTCTGCTGTTGAGGAGGAAGTGGCTCGATTGCTGCAGGATGGGATCATCGAAGAGTCCACTAGCTCCTGTTCAAGCCCCATTGTGGTGGTGCCCAAGCCTTACAGAAGTCTGAGACTTTGCAGTGACTTCAGGATGCTCAACGCTGTCTCCATCTTTGACAGCTACCCCCTGCCCAGGGTGGATGACTTGGTCGACCGTCTAGGGAGGACCTGCTTTGTTTCCACCCACAATCTCACCAAGGGCTAATGGCAGGTGGCTCTGATGCCCCAAGCCCATCCAAAGACTGCCTTCACCACCTTGTCAGGCCATTGGCAGTACCAGTACTGGGTCCTGCCATTTGGCCTCCATGAGGCACCAGCAACATTCCAGCACCTCATGGACATTGTGCTGTGCCCCCACCAAGACTTTGCTGTGGCCTACTTGGACAATGTCATCATCCACTCATCCACCTGGGCCGACCACCTGCACCACCTCAAAGTTGTTTTGGGTGAGCTGAGGAAGACTGGGCTCATTGCCAACCTTGGAAATGCTGTCTGGGGCTGACTGAAGCACAGTACCTTGGTTATTGCATTGGCTGGGGGTTACCCAAACCACAAGAAAAGAAGGTTGAGGCTGTCTAGAACTGCCCCCAGTCCACCACCAAATGACAGGTATAGCATTCTTGGGACTGGCTGGATATTACCACAGATTTGTACCTAACTTCTCCTCTGTAGCCTATCCCCTCTCTGATCTGACCAGGAAAGGGAAGCCAGACCAATGTGCAATGGACCAGGAAGACAGTGCAGGCATTCTGGGCTCAGAAGCAGGCCCTCACAACTGTGCCCATCCTCAATAACCTGGATTTTGATCAACCAGATGGACACTTTGAAGACGGGCCTAGGTGCCATGCTCTCTCAGGTTGTATAGAGTGTGTAGAGTGTGCTATACATCACCCACAAACTGTCCCCTGCAGAAAATAACTACGCGGCTGTGGAGAGAGAGAAGCCTTGGCCATCAAGTGGGTGATCATGGAGGTCAGGTACAATCTGTCTTGTCACTTTATATTAGTCACTGACCACACTCCAGTTCAGTGGATAGCCATGGCCAAAGCCACCAACGCTTGTGTTACTTGCTGGTTTCTGTCATGCCAAGACTTCTCTTTCCAGGTTCAACACAGAGGCAGGACCCAGCACGGGAATACCAATGGCCTTTCCAGGTGCTACAGCCTCTGGACTGAGCCAGTGAGGATGGTAGGCTTGGAGCTAGGGACACATGTAACTGCAGTGCAAGAAAACCACTGCCCAAGCAGTGCATCACTCCTCACTCCACTGCGTCTATGGTGCTGAAGAGCCAGCAATACTTCAGCACTGTTGTTTTGGACTGCTGAAAGCAGCATGGCCACAGGGCAGAGCCCACTGAATGCATACTGTATGGCTGGAGTGCCTTAAGTGGCACCTTAATCCACCTTCCTTGAACAGCCAGGGGAGTATAAAGAGGCACCATAACATACATGGGTTAGCTGGGTGTTCTAAGAGCATGGTGACTAATTCATCTCCCTGCGCAGGTCATCTCACCAATGCAGACAAGGAAGACAACAGAGAAATCAGCACTCTCATCGGCAATCACCTCTGCTGCCGCTTCATGCTATACAGTGATGAGAGACCCCAGTGCAGCCAGTACCTATCTGTGACCCTGCACTGGGCTAACCCTGGCTTTCCACTGCCTGCACCTCCTATACTTCTCTCACTCCTCACACTTCACCCACTTTTTCCTCAATAAAACAGCACTTGATTCCTCCACTGAATCCTGTATTGAGTGTCTGTATTCCCCACCACGGTTGTAAGTCCTACAGATCCCATACATTCTTTGTAAGCTCTTTGCAGACCATGGCTTTAGGAGGCAGATGAAACCAAGATGTCAGGAAAATCGTACAGAAACAGCTGTTTCTGTTTAATTGGAATCACTTCATTGATGCCAGGTGTATGATAATTACTGACCTTGAGTTTGAATGTGATTTAGTTAATTATGAGCAGTCACTTGCTCCATTGTAAAAGCGTATTCACACTAGTACAAACAGGTTATTGACAGCCAAAAGAATGCACACCTCCCTTAAATGCTCCTTCAGAAGCTCTGCCCCCAAATTCATGGACATGCATCGCCAAAGCAAAGACATTAACAAATGGCGTAGCCAAACAAACAAGAAATTTGGCAGAATTCAGTGAATGTCTCATTCTCTGAAGCAAAACAATCTTTATAATATAAAACAAATGACATGCAAGCACAAATGCACTATCCAAACCACAAGGAAGTAAAAGCTATCAAGAATTAGTTGCTTAGACCGTTTTTACAAAACTACAGTGACCTGAGGAGAGGATTGTAGGTTTGTAGCTAAACTAACAAGGAAGGAAGCATTTCAAATGATGCATCAATCCAAAGAATCCCACTGTGCTAACAAACTTGTGTTTTTAGGTCTATGTGGCTATAAAATCCTTTGCAAATATTGTACAAATGAATACTACGATCAACACAAGTGAGGTGGCTTTATTGTCATTTCAACCATATACAGCTGGTACAGTTCACAGTGAAATCAAATTACATTCCTCCAGGACCATGGTGCTCTATAAAACAGCACAGAACTACATGAGACTGCACAAACCTACACAAGACTACACAAAGTGTAAACATCAGAAGGCAGTACAATAATTACTACAACAGGGTAATGGTAAAAATAAAAATACAGTATAAAAAAAGACCACTGCACAGTTCTAGTGTGAGTAAAGTGATGTGAAGGCTCAAACAGGCTGACCCCCAAATAAAAAGATAAGGTTTCAGATTGACATGACCTGAACCATGTTGAGATGCTGCAGCAAGACCTTAAACAGGAAGTTCATGCTAAAGCCATCTGATATGGCTGAATGAAAGCCATTCTACAAAGACAGGTCAGCCAAAATTCTTTCACAGCAATGTGAAAGACTGATCTCCAATTGTCACGTCTTCTGGTTGAACAATCAATTACAGCAAGACCTTAAACAGGAAGTTCATGCTAAAGCCATCTGATATGGCTGAATTAAAGCCATTCTACAAAGACAGGTCAGCCAAAATTCCTTCACAGCAATGTGAAAGACTGATCTCCAATTGTCATGTCTTCTGGTTGCACAATCAATTATTAAGTTTGGTGGGCATTTACTTTTTTACATG
>JAPEKN010000012.1:23269030-23280539 GCA_028877435.1 Cathorops dasycephalus
ATGTAATATTGGATCATTTTCCTCAATAAATAAATGACCAAGTATAATATTTTTGTCCCATTTGTTTAACTGGGTTCCCTTTATCTACTTTTAGGACTTGTGTGAAATCTGGTGATGTTTTAGGTCATATTTATGCAGAAATATATAAAATTCTTAAGGGTTCACAAACTTTCAAGCACTACTGTAGGTTTCAAGACACAGCCAAGGTTTGGAGTGGTGACCAGTATGTACCACCTTGGTTATGTGCAGATTATGTTGTACTCTTGGCACATCCAACATGTATTCAAATGATTTGCTGCCGAGTGCTATGCAATTGGGATGAAAATAGAGTTGTATTATGGCACACCATACTGGATGGAGACGCAGAACCAGGGGGAACAATAATATATTGTAGTTGCCTGGGGAGGAACTAATACCTGTGGCTTAGGCTAGGGAAGTCTGGGCTGACTTTCTCAGATTGTTGTCAGTATGACCCCCATGAAGAAAAACAGAAGAAAAATGAATGAATGAATGAATGAATGAATGAAAGGAAGGAAGGAAGGAAGGACTCAAAAACTCAAAATTTACTTTATAGTATGTCAATATTTCCTAACTTACTATACTCTAGTATAGTTTCCCTGTAGAATATGTCTGATGAAATGGCCAGTGATTGTAGGTAGGTTTGAATATATAAATTATATAATTGTTGTTGGTAGTGGGCTTCTGGAATGTACTGCAGGTAAACATAAAAACAGAGATAATCTGTTGATCATCATCATCATCATCATCATCATCTGTCATCCGTTGGGCCAGTGACTTGGTAAGATATCCTATTCCAGGCCCGCCAGGCAAGCATAGCTGCTCTGAGTTGTTCTTCCTTCAACCCTGTCTCTTGCTCGAGGACCGTTTTCAGGGTGGTACATGGTCGACTGACTTTGCGTTTTGCCTCAGGCTCCCACAAGAGAACTTGTGTGGCAGGTTGATCGTGATGAAACACATGGCTGCACAATACCAGACTGCATTTGGCAATTATGGTTGAGAGGCATGGTAGGGAACTGTACAGGCAGTCATTTGTCCAATGGTCCTGCCAGCTGACAAACACTCTGCGGAGCATGCGGGTGTACGTGCCATCCAAGGATTACTCTTGTGCTCTCATTAGAGACCAAGACTCAGATCCGTAGAGAAGAATGGATTCGACTGAGGCCTTGAACACTCTGACCTTTGTGTCTCTCGACAGTGGGGCAGCCCACACCTTGATTAGAGAATTTAGGGCACCCCAGGCTTTGGCCATTCTGGAGACGATGTCATGAGCAGTGTTCATCCAACTGCCAAGGTATTTGAAGTCATCCACCTTCTCAATATTAGAGTTGTCAAGCGCATGGAGAGAGTGGTCCATAGAGGAATTTATATGCATCCATTTGGTTTTGCATGCCTTCAACTGAAGGCCAACTGATTTAGCAGCCAGTTCTACTTAGTGGAGAAGATCCTCGCCTGAATTCACTGAGTCCTTGAGAAGAGTAATGTCATCAGCGAAGTCGAGATTGGATAGATGGACAGCAGGGTGGCGAGAACTTCTATGGCATTTAAGAGTGAGCCCATCATCCATGCGAAGGGCTAAACACAAGGTGTAATCAAGAACAATGATGAAGAGCAGAGGAGCCAGGGGGTCTCCTTGAAGGACACCCAAGTTGAGAAAACTCCTCAGTTACACCATCAGGAGTTATAACCACGGCAGTGTTATCGATATACATTGTCCTGATTGTCTCGACCATGCTAGGGGGGGATGCCATATGCTTGTAGAATGGAAAACATTGTGTCGCATCTGATGGAATCAAAAGCCTTCTTAAAGTCCAAAAAGACTATCACACCTTCTTTATGGTGGTTCATAAGCTCTTCTATAATGCGCCAGAGGGCTAAGATGTGAGCGCTAGTAGAACGCAGTTGACGGAAGCCATTTTGGTTTGGGCACAAGAAGTTATCCATTACTGGCCTCAACCTACTGAGTAACAGTCGGTTATACACTTTAGAGATGATCTGAGCTAGACTAATTCCCCTGTAGTTGTCAGGCAACATCAGGTTGCCTTTCTTAGGGACAGGGACAATGCCTGCTAGACCCCATGCCTTGGGCCTGTTGCCTGCAAGAGTTTCATTGCAGAACATGAAGAGGAAGTTGCGGATGTTTGGGAGCTTCCATAGCTCAATAGGGAGACCATCCATCCCAGGAGTGCGACCAGATTTCATCTCGTCAACAACAGAGTTAACTTCATTACGGCCGAATGGCCCAGTGAAGATTTGCTCATTGAGTTCAAAGATTTGGATGATCTCAGTTAGCCTATCTGGCCATCAGGTGATAACACACGTTGAAAATGGTCCTTCCAGAGCTTCAAACGATCTTCGCCTTGGATGAATACTGGGTTTGGAGATTTGTTGGATAACTTCTTCACTAGGTTCCACGCACTTTTTGTGTCCGTCAAGGTGTTACTGGAGTCGAACCAGTCGAGGATGGCTCGGATTCTTATTTCTTCCTGCATAACGTACGTAGAACAAAGGGAAGCCTGGACAGCTTGAATAAGCTGAACGCTGGCTTTAATAGCGACATGGTGCGCCTCTGCCACCGCAAGGCAATCGGAAAGTGGTGACTTTTTGGGATGTTCTTTGGGTAGAAGGGACGACCCCACTTTATTACAGAATCCCACGAAGGATGAATAAGATTGGTCTTCTTCAGGAAGGCTTCGGAATTCTTCGGATATAAAAGCATCGATGGAGGAGGCAAGATTTGGGTCGGAAGTCAAGGAAGACGAGTTGAGCTGTTTCATTCACAGGTGCCTGGTCGAACGGACACTCAATTTGGTAGATACAGTAACAATTCTGTGATAGCTGCCAACAGGATTGGACAATGAGTATGCTTGAGAGTCTCTAAGGCTGTTTTGCCAGTGCTTACAACATAGAATGAAGTCGATTTGAGGGAGATCACCTCTCGGGGACCTATGAGTCCAGAGTTTACACCTGGGCTTTTGGAAACAAGTGTTAGCAATGATAAGACTGTGCTTGCGAGCAAATTCGGTCAATAGCTCCCCATTCCGATTTTCACTCATATGATATGAATGTCGTGCTGCGACATGGGCATTGAAGTCGCCCCCAATTGCAAGGAAAGCATGCGCTGGTATAGAGGCAACTGCCTCATGCAAAGAACAGTAGAACTGCATGACTTCCTCCTCAGGGGAAACATTATGAGGCGAGTAGCACGACACAACATTGAGCCTTGGATTGCCTTTGAAAACGGCGATAATAATTCGTTCTGAGACCTTCCTGATAGTAGAAAGTAGTGGTAAGAAAGACAAAAGTATAGCTATCCCTACTCCATGAATGGCCACACCTTGGGCGTTATGGGAAGCCAAGATGGTAAACAGTGTCACTGCACCTAGATTATGGGTTACGATGTCCGAGGACTCATCGTTATGGACTAAACGTTGTTCTTGGATGCACAATATGGGTGTGTTATAGTGGCACATAAGGAAATTCAGTTCCTCCTTGGATGACATAGTCGAGAGAGTTTGACAATTGAACTGCCCTATGATGAGTGTTTTACCAGGTTGCATAAGACCTTTCCCGGGCTGGCAATCAGACAGTGACCTCCCCTGGGTGTTTGGGGCACTGTCATCATGAGATGTCTGACAGGCATTGACAGGCATGGTACTGGGTGAAGTTAGAGCACGGGCTTGAACCGTGGTGCAAGTATTGGATATCATCATCAAGTTTTCAAATTGCTGTGAAAAATCAGGGTGATGCAAATACTCCCAGGATTTTCTGTCTGGGTTTACTCCCATAGGTCCGCCGTGTTCTGCAACAGTAGGGGCGGCGCTGAGAGCCACGCGGACGGCTTTTCGGCATGTGAGAGGCTAGATAGAGGGACCACTTGCTGATGACAAGTTGGTCCTATATTCTGCATCACATGCTGCTGGTATGGGGAGACCAGTCTGTGATGCCAGGATGACGATCGGCAACCAGAAAGGTACTACTCCTCCAGGGACCATGCCCCCAGCAGGTAGTATCAGGAAGATAATGAGATGAGATGTATCTACTGTAATAGTGGATGGTATAATAATTACATTATTAATTAATACAATAATTGTAATACAATAATATTATTACAATAATTGTAATACAATAATAAGTAGTAGCAGTATTATTGCTCAAACATATTGTTTATTCTAAGGTGCTTTTGGTATTTGAAGTATTAAGTAAGCCTAAGTATAAAGGGCATTTTTGCAGTAAATGCAGTCTGCAGGGGGTATATTTTTCTAAGTGTAACAGAACTCATTTAAACTTTTGGTAAGTGGTGTTCTGGCAGTGCTTCAGGTAATAAAACAGCATTATTATATACTACATTGTTATCAGATTATGACTTTATTTATTGCTCATGTGAACCCCATGCTGCAAACCACAGCATCACAGGCCTCCACTTGTCGTAGCAACCTTTACAACCATGTTAACAGTAAAAAGTGACAGTATAAGTACCACCATAAAATGCTCCTAAAAGTCACCAGATGCCACCAAATGGGCTCCTTTTTTTCCAAAATTTTCTGGGGGACACCCCTTGGGCCCCCCAGTGAGAGGAGGGGAACCCCCCTGCCCATACTCTTCCCCTGTGTGCCTATGTACTCTGCACCCTACGGGCCACGCAGGGAAAAGTTAGGGCTTTATTTTAATCCTGGGGAGAACACTGAGAATGGAAAAAATTCCAATTACAAACTGCAAAAATTAGTATCTTCAGATTTCTTTGTATGTTTGTCAGTTAAATAAAGGTTCACATGAATTAACAAATCACAGATTTTTGTTTTTATTGCATTTTGAAAAATATCCCAACTTTTCGGGAACTGTGGTTAGTAGTTATCATTGTCTTCCTCTCTCTCTCTTCTTAGCTTGTGTTAAAAAAAAAAGTGTGTTATATTTAACATGCTTTTGAATAATACATTCTGTTGGGTATTTCCCAGTTTCCTTTGCCTGAAACCTTCTTTCAGCAATTCTAATAAAATGTCCCTGTTGGCTTGGAGACCAGAGAGGAGCTGTTTGCTTGATCACATTTAGTATCTGTACCTCATTGTGTTGCCTCTGCTTTAGTAGCTACAGGTTTGATTTTAGAGGCAAATATGACATGAGGGGTAACAACAAAGACTTGGGATTTACTTCAACTCCAGAGTAGTCCTGTTCTGAAAAGGGTGTGATTAAATATTATTCACACTCTTCTCTGCACATCACTCTGTCACAACTGCATATACCTTAATATGCTCACTCACTCCCTGCTCAAACAAAATGAAATATCACATATAAGCACTTCTAACAGCTTAGGTGTCCACTCTTCTGCTCTTAATGTAAGAGAAGTGCATGTGAGCCTCTTTGATGATGCTCCCAACACACACACACACACACACACACACACTTTTAGAATAGTGCAATTATTCATCAAACAGATCTGAATCAACAGTCTTAACTGCTATTCACATCAAACACTCCATGCTAAGGGCCATTTGCTCCCACACACGCAGCAGCCTTTCTTGTTCATATGTATTTCTCGCTCAGTAAGGATGTGCTCGCCTGTCTATGTAAATTAACCTACCAAACAGTACATAACAAGTGAAATGACTTCTGTTCTTAGGCACTGGTTTCTGGTGTTATTTTAAACAGATTAGATTGCATGTAATTTATGAACAGATTGTGATTTACATTTTCTCATATTAAAAGTGTCCTGCTTGCAAACTAGAACAAATCAAACATTTTATTTAGTTTGTGGTGATAGTATCTGTAGGTCAGCAGGCTTTTCTCATTATTAGATATGCATTTAAAGTTAGCCATCCATCCATATCATAATTCAAAAATGTATATAACGATTGAATCTTTCACACATTCACTACAGAAGCTTCCTGGTTGTCGTCCCCCCCACCCAAAAAAAATGCTCAAGAATGTGCTATGAATTATTTCACATACTAGCTAGTGTTCACCCAAATAACTGCCTTTTCTCTCACAATGTTCACACAGCAATTGTGCTTTCATGGCAAAACCACATAATTTGTCTCATTCTGCAATAATCATTCAGTGCCTTTTAATGGCACAAATATCATATTTAGAATATGTGCATGCTGAGGGAGATGAGAAGTAAAGTTAGCAGTCAGACAAACCATAATCATACAGTATTTCTAGTACCTGTATATGTTTGCTACAAGCATTCTTTCAGTATTCTTTCAGAAGGTTTGCACCCTCTTGGAGAATTTGTCAATTACTATAAGGGTGTATTGATATCCTCTGTGGATAGGTGAAGTGAGATCCTCTAGCTATTTCAATATGTTTCATATTCACACTTAATCTTTGGGGTATGTTGTTTTTCAAGCAGGTGAGGCAGCATCTTAGGGTGTCTGCTACTTCTGCTTTTCATCCCAGCCACTGCCACTTTCTCTGCATCTGGGAGACTGTGGTCTTGGATCCTCCATGAGCTGGAAGGTAATCAGAAAACTTTTCAGGTGGGTTAGGACCACAAGGCTCTCATTCTTTTTTTCATATGCCTTATGCACATGTAATTTCCTTGTTATCGACTTCTGAATTTCTTCTTTGTTACATTTTTGGCACATGTTTGATAGAAACCCCATGTACATTTACAGCATTTATCAGACACAGTTACTTAGAGTAACTTACATAAATGCTTTGTAGTCTCGATCAAAAATATCATGTTAGTTCCATAGGTTGGTTTCTAAGAATACCGTTGAGCTAAAACCCTATTAGAGAGAAGTTAATAGTATAAACAAACACGCAAGTCAAGGTATGATTTTAAAATAAATGATTGCTCATGTAAACCTGGTGGGAAGTTAGCTCTTTACATTTGAAGAGCACTAATAATTTTCCTGGAAAATTCCTTCCACCACCTGGATGCAGTACAGAGCAGAGTCTTGATACATGTCTTCTTTAGACTTTGAAGAATTTGGTCCAGTCAAGCTATGCTAGGAGATTGAAGGGAACATGGTACAGAGTACAGTGTGATGAGACAAACATCAGTGTTTTAAATCTGATGTACCCAGAATCCAGAGGATGGAACACAGTGATGGGGAAAACTGGGGAGATTGAAAATAAGTCTTGCAGCTGCATTCTAGATCAATTTCATTGGTTGGCCAGCATGCAGTGGAAGACCTGCCATGAGTATGCTGCAGTAGTCTAGTTCCCAGATGACATGAGGCTGAACAAGCACCTGAGTGGCCTGTCTGGATATAAATGGCTGGATCCTTCTGATGTTGTAAAGGAGAAACCTGCATAAATTAGTCAGGCTAGCAGTTTGACAAGAGAAGTATAGGCAGATGTTCACAATGACCCAAATGTTGTGTGCATTGGTGTGATCCAAGAGTTGTCCAGGGAGATCACAACATATTGATGTTGGGATGCATTTTTTGTGGCAGGTCAGTTTTACTGGGATTTAGAATTAATTTGAGCTTCCATCCATGGCAAGATGTCTGCCAAACATGCTGAAATGCATTTGGGGTGGACTGACACCTTAAGGACTGCTACTTCTCTGGGCTATTCAGTTAATACAACCCCAATTCCAAAAACATTGGGACACTGTATAAAAAATAAAATAAAAGCAGAATGTTATTAATTTGCAAATAATGGAAACCCTATATTTCATTGGAAATAGTACAAAGACAACATCTCAAATGTTGAAACTGAGAAATTTTATTGGTTTTTGAAAAATATATTGCAACTTTCATGGGGGTGGTAAATGAGGAACTGGAAGCAGGTGCTGTAGTTCAAGGTAAGCTTCAATTTTATTTACACTTTTCAGTGATCTTTACTAGTCAGTGGACACACGACACGTACATGCATGACGGGGTGTCACAGCTCTCTCTCCTGTTCCTGGATGTCTGAAAGATATACAGAGACACAGGTTAATAGACAGCCAGTAATTAGACACAGGTGCACCTCATCACATGGTACTGGTTCAACCTGACTCTTTGCTGTTCACAGCTGACGCTCGACCATGTCCATACCACATACCCCCACCACCCAACTTAGACCAGGGAGCCATCCGGACTGCACCCCCCTGGTGGGAGAGGTAATCTACCACCACCATTTACACCCCCACCCTGTGGACCAGCTCAAATTTAAATGGCTGAAGGGCCAGATACCAACAAGTGATCCACTGTCATGACCTGGAGGCCACAGGTGCTGATTGAACTCAATGTGCAGCTACCAAAATACAGATAGGAACAGAGGCATACCTGAAGAGAGGAGGTGAACAGGCAGGAAGCAGACACAGCAGTACAGTGAGAAGTATCCTGGCCAGTTCCAAGAGAGGCAGAAAGGATGCAGTATAATACTCCCAGGAGAAATCCAAGAAGAGCAGACAAAAAGGCAAAGTCAAGAAAACAGAGTCCCAAGTCCAGTCCCAGTCAAAAAGTTCCAAAACACAGCAAGCAAAAAAAAATCATAATCCAAAAATGTAATCCAAGTCCACAAACCAGAGACAACAGAAAAAACACAACAAGATTGTGAACATGACTAAAGGTAACAGTGAGTATTTATCCGCATCATGTAATGCTCTCAGCAGTGTTTATATAGAGTGGCTAACTGCAAAAGCATAGCAGGTGTGCTGGCACAGCACAGGGAGAATGGGGAAGATGCAGAGTGAAGCGCAAAGGTGCAGGTCAGGATTTCCAGGCTGGATCGTGACATCCATATGTTGACATCCTTCATGTGGTGGAGCAACTGGAGTGGGGCATGGTCGGAACAGAGGGTGAATGGGCATCCTAGCAGGTAGTATCAGAGAGCAAATACTGCCCACTTGATGGCCAGACACTCCTTTTCTATGGTGCTGTACTTTGACTCTCACATGGAGAGCTTGCAGCTGATGTACAGCACTGGACGCTCCTCCCTCTCCACTACCTGGGACAAAATGGCCCCTAGCCCTCTGTCCAATGTGTCAGTCTGTAAAACAAAAGGGAAAGAAAAGTCAGGAGAATGTAACAGAAGGCCCTCACACAAAAATGCCTTTACCTGAGCAAAAGCATGTTCGCATGGCTCCGTCCAATGGACCAGATTTGGCACCCCCTTTTTAGTGAGATCAGTCAACAGGTTGGTGACATCTGAAAAGTTAGGCATGAACCACCTATAATAGCCAGCCAGCCCCAGGAACTGCCTCACCCCCTTTGTGGTCTTAGGTTGTGGGCAGGCTGCAATTGCTGCAGTCTTATCAATTTGGGGACGCACCTGCCCATGACCCAAGTGGAAACCCAGATACCGTACTTCCACCCGTCCAATTGCACACTTTTTTGGGTTTGTTGTGAGCCCAGTATGCCTCAGTGGCCTCAGAACCACCCTCAGATGTTGTAGGTGCCGCTCCCAATCATTACTATAAATAATTATATCATCTAAGTAGGCCACCGCATACGCATTGTGGGGATGGAAAACTCGGTCCATGAAATGCTGAAACATCACCGGAACCCCAAACAGCCCAAAGGGAAGGGTGACAAATTGGTATAAGCCAAACAGAGTGGAAAAGGCCATTTTCTTGTGGGATAATGGAGTCAAGGGGATCTGCCAATATCCCTTTGTCAAATCCAGTGTCGAGTAAAAGTGAGCCGTGCCTAACTGATCGAGCAGTTCATCAATGTGGGGCATCGGATATGCGTCAAGTTTAGACACCACGTTGACTTTTCTATAGACCACACAGAATCGAACCAACCTGTCAGTCTTGGGAACCAAGACCACAGGGCTGCTCCAGTCGCTGTGCGACTCCTCAATTACTCCCATCTTAAGCATAGCCTGAAGTTCATCCTGAACCACATTTTTCTTGTGTTCGGGGAGCTGATACAGGCAGCTGTGCACCACCACCCCTGGGGAAGTCTCAGTGTGGTGTTCTCTAAGGTTAGTGTGACCAGAGAGGGGCAAGAACACATTGGAGAATTCCTCCTGCAACCTAATTACCTGTGCTCTCTGGGACGGTGAGAGATGGTCTGTGGAGAGAGAGAGGGGGTCAATGGCAGCATAGACACAGAAGGAGAATGCGAAAGTGATTGAGTGAGAGAGGGAGTTGTAACAGAGCCTGCTTCCGGATATGCCATCAGATGATCCTCAGCCAGTCAGACTGCCTCCTCCAGTAACATTGTTTGGTGACACCGGAGCAATGCTGATGTCCTGCTTGACAGCTGAGCAATGAACTGCTCCAGTGTCACTCACTCAATGATGGCTTCGACATCACACTCGCCGGTCAGAAGCCACTGTCGGCAGGCATCCCGGAGCTGTTGGGTGAACATGAACGTCAGGCCCACTTCACCATAAGCCAGCATGCGGAAGCGCTAGCACTGCTCTTCTGGGCTGTGTCTGACCTGTTGTAGGATGGCTTGCTTCAGGTGGGGGTACTCCAGCATGTTGGAGGCCGGGAGCTGTCAAGCCACTACAAGCTACTGCTCCTGTCAGGGTCTCCCCTGACAGGAGCAGTAGTAGATGAGCCACCCACTGTGAGGTTGGCCATGAGCTCTACTCTGAGACACACTTGAACAGCTCGACGAAGGTGTTGGGGTCGTTCTGCAGCCCCATCTTCACCAGCTTGATGTCACGCTGGCTGCAGGAATGATGGCTGGAACACCCTCAGACTGGACCCAGCTCTGTACCACCTGCCAATCCTCTGCCTGGACTTCAAGCAGATTCTGGAAGCACTGGTCCAGGTTGATGGAAAGCATGACTAGAAGGTATTGCTGGTGCTGGAGGTCATAGGTGAGTGTTTGGACGAGTTCTTGGACTGATTCGGATCCCATGGTGGCGTTGATTCCTCAGTCCTGGGTTTCGGCACCAGTGTAGCAGATCTCTGACTTTGGGAAACAAAGTAATGGGAAACAGACTTCATAACAGGTGAGTTCTTTTATTCAGCACACTTTTCAGTGACCACAAAACAAACACGCGATGAGTTGTCACCGCTCTCTCTCTCTTGTTCCTAACTGTCTAAAAGACACACAGAGACACAGGTTAATAGACAGCCAGTAATTTGACACAGATGCACCTCATCACATTACCTGCTGGTTCAACCTGCCTCCTTACCATTCACAGCCGATGCTCAACCATACCCCCACTGCTACAATGACCAAGCTAAGATCCTGTGAGACTTCCAGATACAAAAAGAGACAAACTGGTAATGGCTAACCTACTGGACATGATAGTGGTGGACAAACAGTAGAACAAGACTGTGGTGATAAATGTGGCAATACCAAGTGACAATAACATCAGGAAAAAAAAGAACTTGAGAAGCTCAAGAAGTATCAAGGGCTAAAAGAAGAGCTAGAAAAGATGTGGATGATGAAGACAATAGTGGTTCTCGTGGTGATAAGAGCCTTTGGTGCAGTGACTCCCAAACTGGGAGAGTGTCTCCAACAGATCCGAGGAACAACATCCGAGATCTCTGTCCAGAAAAGTGCAGCTCTAGGAACAGCTAAGATACTGCACAGAACCCTCAAACTCCTAGGCCTCTGGTAGAGGACCCGAGCTTGGGGGGGGGGGG
>JAPEKN010000012.1:26629568-26639575 GCA_028877435.1 Cathorops dasycephalus
GTGTGTGTGTGTGTGTGTGTGTGTGTGTGTGTGTGTGTGTGTGTGTGTGTGTGTGTGTGTGTGTGTGTTGCAGGGATAGAGTATAAAAAGAGGGGGAAAGCAGAGAAGAGCTGACTCCCGACCAGAACGCATGTGTGAGTGAGTGAATAAATAAATAAATAAATAAATAAATAGCACATGAGTGAAGCTGAAAAGCTAGATAAAATAAAGTTTGCAAGAACTTCAGTTCCTGACTTCCGTGCTTCTGTACTCCACCAACATCAGGGATTTACTACAGTGGTACCGAAACCCGGGATGAGTATGGAAGGGAACCACCCCATGAAGTCCTCCCCAATTATGGAGCTCATCCATGCCCTTGCTGCTGCCAAGCAGAACCAGCATCGAGCACTAACCGCACTCTGGAAGGACCAAGAGCAACACTTTGAAGCCTTGATGCTGGCCCAGCGAGAAGATCACCAGGCATTCCAGCATCTGCTGGCATCAGCAGGGGCATCTACTGTCACCACCATGGACTCCCCTCACTTCACTCTCATGAAGATGGGCCCACATGAAAAGCTTGAAGCCTTCATTGCTGTCTTTGAGCAAGCGGCTCAAGCGTGGGGGTGGCCAATTGAGCAGCACATGGCTTGCCTCCTCCTGCTCCTGACAGGTGAGGTGCAGCTCATCTTGCAGTGGGTTGGCCACTGCCCAGAACCTCATCGCCAACAGTTCTGGAGGCTGACACTGGAGGAGGTCGGCCAACCATTCGCATTTGGCCAACAGCTCCAGAATGCCTGCCAGTGGTGGCTGAGGGAGTAAGATTGCAACGCTGATGGGATCATCGACCTGGTGACACTGGAATAGTTCATCTCTCAGCTTCTGGAAGGAATGGTGGAATGGGTTCAGTGTCACTGCCCAGCATCGCTCCAGCAAGCCATCGAGTTGGCGGAGGACCATCTGGCGGAGGTTCCAATGGTAAGCAGATGAGGCAAAGGTGCCACTCCTCATTTCTCTTCTCTCTCCCTCTCTCTTCCCTCTCTCTCTCTCTCTCTCTCTCTCTCTCTCTCTTTCTCGCTCTAGCCTCCTTCCCCCACTGCGGAGGCAGGGACCGGCTCCTCCCCGGCCAGCCTGTCACACCTGTGGTGTCATCCCATCTCCCTTTTCCATGTCTGTGTCCTCCCCCCATCAGGTGAGTGATCCCCATAACACTGGTGCAGAGGGAAAGCCTGGGCCGGTATGCTGACACGGCGGGAAGCCGAAGCATCTCCAGAATCAGGGCTCCGCAAGGGAGGTGGAAGCCATGATTCGGATCCCTGATGCACCAGAGACAACTCCCGATTGGGCCAGAATGTATCGCATACCAGTAAGTGTTCAAGGAGATACATATCACGTGTTGATGGATTCCGATTATAATCAGACCTCAATTCATCAATGCCTGGTGCAAGGTGAGGCATTGAAGAGAGCACAAGTGGTGAAAGTGTTGTGTGTGCACAGGGATGTTCACAAATATCCCTTTGTGTATGTCCGTATTCTATTCTGGGGTGAAATGCATAGAATAAAGGCGGCAGTTAATCCTCATCTCACCCACTCATTGATTTTGGGAACTGATTGGCCAGGGTTTAAAAAACTGATCGAACATTTAACATGTAGTGGGTCCTGCATTAGTTTGTCACGGGAAGATCCTGGTGTGGCATTGACTGGAGAAGCTGTCACAGAGCCGTCTACATCAGCACTGCGTCAGAGCGACACAAAGAGTGAGGATCAGCCCACTCCTCCTCCCTCTCTTGGGGATTCCCTTGAGGATTTACCATTAGAGCAGTCGTGAGACAAGACTCTGCAGCATGCATTTGACCAAGTGAGAGTAATCAATGGTCAAACTCTTTAGCCAAGCGTGACACCAGCCTTCCCTTACTTTGCTATTATTAAAGATAGATTGTACCGAGTGATGCAGTACACTCAAACTGGTGAATAAATAAACCAATTATTAATCCCAAAGAGCCATAGGGAACTTGTATTCCATGCAGCTCACTTTAATCCCATGGCCGGACACTTAGGGCAAGATAAAACACTAGCCCAAACAATGGCCTGGTTCTATTGGCCAGGGATTCATGGGGATGTCCATCGGTGGTATGCAGCATGCCATGAATGCCAACTAGTGTGATGATATGATATTTATGGGCCACCGTAGTGGCTTACGTATGATGTCATAGGGTTACATTCAGAATAAACCGGCAGTTCTATGAGCACAACTTACATGGTGGTCACGTTCATTGCCTTCTCGCATGATATGGTGTCAGAAGTGTACGATTTGACAAGAAATTAGTGAATATGGCAAAACTAGGACCTCCGGAAAAGTTCGACTTCACCCGGCCGTCAGAATGGCCGATGTGGCGCCGTCGTTTCGATCGCTATCGAGTGGCAACGAAACTGGACCAGGACAGCAGGGAAGTTCAAGTGAACACGCTTCTGTATGCTATGGGGAAGGAAGCCGAGGCTATCTACGAGTCGTTCGTGTACGACCGGATCCAACACGCTGAGGATTGGGAAGGTGATGAAGTAAGCCCTGAAATGAATTATGACATAGTGATAAACAAGTTCCACGAGCATTTCGTGCCCAAGAGAAATGTAATTCATGAACGGGCATGCTTTCATAAGCGATCGCAAAAGCCTGACGAGCCGGTGGAGGCCTTTATCCGAAGCCTGTATGAGCTAGCACAGTACTGCGAGTTCGGAGCTAACAAGGACGAGCATATAAGGGATAGACTTGTGATTGGCATCTCGGACATGGACGTGTCAGAAAAATTGCAGTTGGAGCCAGAACTGTCTCTTGAGAAAGCAATCCAAATAGCTCGTCAAAATGAACAAATAAAACAACAAAATGTGTGCTTGCGTGCGGACTGTTCTGTGGATGCTATGAGGCAAGGACAAGGGAAGCGGCAATTCAGTGGCAGAAATGGCGGGAAGGACAGACCGCAGTGGGCGAAGAGGGATGACAGGGGTGAGTTTGCCTGTTCACGATGTAATGGCCAGCATGGAAACGCACGCCCCTGCCCAGCTAAGAATAGGAGATGCAGAAAATGCAACAAAATGGGGCACTTCGGGGCTGTCTGTCAAAGTAGAGCACTAAAAGAAGTAACAGTTGAGTCCGACAGTGAATACAGTGAGGATGCGTATTTTGTCGGGGCTGTGGGAGAGGCGACGCCAGACGTGATTGCACAGCCTGGCCCCGACAATGAGTGGCTAGTAGAGCTGGATGTGAATGGCAGCCCTGTAGAATTCAAAATAGACACCGGTGCAGACGTTACAGTAATGTCACAGTCTGCTTTCAATAAACTGCTGCAACGTCCACGGTTGATCAGAACTGGCCCAAAACCCCTCATTACCAGCCCAGGAGGTGAGGTGCAGACAGTGGGCAGGTTCCTCGCCTTAAGTCCATACAAGGGACAGCGGTACAAGTACTGGGTGACTGTTATCAAGGGGCCATACTCTCACAATCTCCTGGGGCGCAGCGTTGCCAAGAGAATGGGTCTAGTGATGAGAGTGAATGCCATCAAATCGGAACAGCTGAGTGATGTGTTTGGGGACATTGGGCTGTTCAAATGCGACCCAGTGAAAATTGAGTTAAAGCCTGATGCAGAGCCGTACTCCCTGGCGATGCCATGTCGCATCCCATTCCCTCTCCTTCCAAAAGTGGAGGCAGAACTGAAACGAATGCTGGCCCAGGGCATAATAGAGGAAGTCACAGGACCCACTGATTGGTGTGCCCCGATGGTCCCTGTTGAGAAAAAGAACAAAGAGCAAGTTAGAGTGTGCGTAGACCTGAAACGCCTGAACAGAACAGTGCAGCGTGAGAGGTACATTTTGCCCACCCTCGAAGACATAGCTCCAAAGCTGGCTGGAGCAACAATATTCTCCACTCTCGATGCGACAAGTGGGTTCTGGCAAATCCCGTTGGAGGAGAGTAGCCGGAAGCTGACAACGTTCATCACTCCTATGGGAAGGTTTTGTTTCCGTAGGCTGCCATTCGGGATAACGTCAGCACCAGAGATCTTCCAGAGACGGATGTCTACTCTGCTGCAGGATCATGAGGGGGTGGTCGTAGTGATGGATGACATACTGGTATATGGAGCCACAACCGAAGAGCATGATCGTCGCCTGACGGCAGTCTTACAGACCATCAGAGAGAGCGGACTGAAGTTGAACAAGGCCAAATGTCACTTCGGCAAGCCAGAAATCCAGTACTTCGGCCACCTCATCAGTGCGGAGGGGCTGAGGCCAGACCCCAGCAAGGTGAAGGCGATCACTGAAATGGCCAGTCCAACAAACGTCGAGGAACTGCGTCAAGTCCTGGGGCTCATCAGTTACGTCGGGAGATTCCTGCCAGATCTCTCCACAAAGCTGCATCCGATCACAGACCTGCTGAAGAGAGAGAATGACTGGGTCTGGGGTGACGCACAAGAAAGAGCGTTTCAGTGCATCAAAACCATGCTGGTGTCGGCCCCTGCTCTGGCATACTACGAAGCTGACAGAAAGACTGTGGTTAGTGCAGACGCGAGCAGCTATGGCCTAGGTGCTGCGTTGATGCAAGAACATGGGGGTGAGTTGAAGCCAGTGGCATTCTGTTCCCGTACACTCTCAGAGGCAGAAAAACGATACTCACAGATTGAAAAGGAGTGCCTGGCATGTGTGTGGGCCTGTGAGAGGTTCGCCCGCTATGTCCAAGGTATGGCCAGCTTCTACATACACACAGACCACAAACCTCTCTTGCCACTCATAAATACTTACGACTTAGACAAGGCTCCTCCTAGGTGTCAGAGGTTCCTCATGCGCCTCATGCATTTCAACGTGGTGGCGGAGCACATCCCAGGAAAACAGCTTATCGTCGCCGACACACTTTCCAGATGGCCCTTGTCTGAGGTGAGCGATGGAGAGCTGGAGCAGGAGGTATGGGCTTATGTTGACTCAGTCATTGCAAATGCCCCAGTCTCATCACAGAGGCTCAGTGAGATCCGTACAGTCACTCAGCAAGACGAAGAGCTGCCACAGATCATAGCCTTCATCAGACATGGGTGGCCACCCAAGTCGCGAGTGCTGCCATCCCTGCTGCCTTACTTTTCCGTGAGGGCACATCTCTCTGAAACTGACGGGCTGGTGCTGTATCAGGACAGGATCGTCGTCCCTGCTGCCCTGAGACCTGCCATACTGGAGCAGATTCACGGAGGCCACCAGGGCCTCACAAGGTGCCGTGCACGAGCAAGGATGTCTGTGTGGTGGCCACGCATCAGCAGCGAGATAACACAGAAAGTGACAACATGCCAATTCTGCATCCAAAACAAGCTCACTCAGCGACGGGAACCGTTACTCACCACAGCTCTTCCAGATGGCCCTTGGCAGCGCATAGCAGCAGATCTCTGTGAACTAGGGAAACAGACCTACCTCATAGTGACAGATTACTACTCCAGAGACATTGAGATAGCTCACATCACTGCGACATCTAGTACCCAGGTCATCAATAGGCTCAAGGCCATGTTCGTGAGATGGGGGATACCGCTCGAACTGGTGAGTGACAATGGCACACAGTTCACATCTGCAGAGTTCAAAGACTTTAGTGTAAAGTATGGCTTTGCTCACACCACAACTAGCCCTCACTATCCCCAAGCAAACGGTGCAGCAGAACGGGCCGTTCAGACGGCCAAGCACATTCTGAAGCAGCCGGATCCACATCTTGCCCTGTTATGCTACAGAGCAACCCCCAGTGCAGCAACCGGTGTGAGCCCAGCTCAGCTCATGACTGGAAGATGCATCAGAACTACTCTTCCTATGTTGGAAGAGAAGCTACAGCCGGCACCGGTTGACAGGCAACAGGTTCACGAGAGAGACGCGCAGGCAAAGTCATCTTACCAGTCATCTACGACCGCTGCCACTCTGCTCGTCATCTTCCACCGCTTCATCAGGGCCAGGACGTCAGGGTCAAGATCGACGGAGAGAAGGGGTGGAAAACTCCTGCCAAAGTCATTGGCCGGTGCAAAGAGCCCCGGTCGTACCTGGTGAAGACGGACGGCGGTGCAGTGCTGCGTCGCAATCGGCGACATCTACAAGCTGGGCCTCCTCTACAGGCCGGGCCAGAGTCTTCCGATTCATCTGACCGAGAGCCACCAGCTAGACCTTCACCTGCAGCCACTCCAGTGCCACCAGCTAGACCTTCACCTGCAGCCACTCCAGCGCGGAGTGACGAGCCACCAGACCAGAGGGCCCCAGACCGAGCTGCAAGGAATGCAACCCCGCATACACCAGCACAGAGTGGGGTACAGGTGACTTCCAGGGGCCGTGAGGTCAGACTTCCATGCAGGTATAGAGACAGTTAGGCCGCCTGCTTTGGTATAATACTTTGGGGAAAAAAAAAGAGGGAATGTGTTTTAGAAAAGTTGTGAAACAAAAAAAAAAAGAAAAAGAAATGTATTAGATGTATTGTGTGAAATAACTACATTATTTGCTATTTTAAGTTTTATTATTAACTGACAGTATTCACGTGTTTAATGTTCATATGCTTAACAATTTTCATACCGACAGTTATGAGGTATTAAGAGATATAATGAATGATGCTTTCTTCAGCAATGCCACGGGACTATTGGCATGGACTGCATGGCTGTTGCCGAAGTTAAACACATGGACTCTGAACTCTTTTTGAGTAATAGGAACAGCAACTATCGAGGGCAGAATAAATCCCTACGTTGCTGTGGATGGCGGGCAGTCTACCCCAAAATCCTAGTTTATGTAAAAGTGTACCTGTTCTGTCTTGTGTAGTTAATGGGGTTCTATTCAACTTAAAAAGGGGAGAAGTGATGATAGTTAACTTAGAAGGGGGAGATGTGATGATATGATATGTATGGGCCACCGTAGTGGCTTACGCATGATGTCATAGGGTTACGTTCAGAATAAACCGGCAGTTCTATGAGTACAACTTACATGGCGGTCACGTTCATTGCCTTCTTGCATGACACCTGGAAACATAAATTCTATACAAAATGGTAGCATAGCAAATTGTTGAGGTATTGCAATTAGGTCCAAACAGACAAAAATGACAGCAATACATGAAAATATCATCTCATAAAATTTTTTTCACTGAGCCTCAGGAGGAGTGAAGACAGTAGCTCTGGTACCACAGGGCTGAGTCCTTAATCTTCTGACTACAGCACTAACATATGCAGCTTACATTTTGTGAATGATGCTGGACATTTTCTATTCCTACTCTACAAAATCACACCCTGTCTCTCAGCCCAAGGACGACTGTTCTGAGTGCTGGAAAGTTAGCTTAACAATGGTTTACACTGGGAGATGGTGAAGTTTATTAAACACTATCCAAAATAGTAGTCATAAAACCAAGCAAAACTTCATACACAAAAAAAGGCCAAAACAAATAAAAAAAAAAACACAGCAATAATCCGGTTGAGGCAAGATTTAGCAAATAACACAGACAAGGTAAACAGAGTAATAAGGAACATTTGCATCTTGCAAAGAACTCCTTAGTATAAGCCAGAGTGGAGGGAGCAATGAATTCAGATCCTAAGGATCTATTTATTTCATCACTTGCTTGAGGACTGCCCAGTTTATGAATACTTCATTAAATAACAGTTAAATAACCAAAGTATATGTTGTGTCAGTAATCTCTGTGCCATCATGCACACTGAATAGACCAATCCTATTAAGCAACAACAAATATGAAGCGGAAAAGAAGCTTCTTCAAATCTTTGTAAAAGATGGTGCATTTTCCATTGAAACTTAGCAATGAACATGACAAACACATAGAAGAGTATCTAGCTCTTCTCAATGCCACCATAAAATGCAGTATGATTAAAAATAGCAATATTAGCAAGAACAATATTTTTTACCACACACACACACACACACCATAATAATTAGAAATGTTAGATACCCATGATGACTGTGGAACTGTGGAAAGCAACTTGCATGGAGGGAGAAAAGAAAAGAAGAGAGTATGACTGTGCCATACATTCCTCCTTCTTTTTTGCACACACAGGTGCTGTCGTTCTCTCAAACACACTTTCCCTCTCTTTCTGTCTCTCTGTGTGCAGGTGTGTCGGTGTCGGTGATGCCTCTGGCAGAAAGATGCCCTCTTTCAAAGTATCACTGCTATCTGATAGAGAGAGAAAGAGAGCATGGAGGGTGGTCAGAATGCTAATGATAAAGTTATGAGGGTTGAAGATTGACATTTTTTGCTTTTCATTTTGCTCGCTGTCAAACAGCTTTCACACAGTGACATTAACTCTGCTAAAATATTATATAATAACACACTTGCAAACAGATAAATAGTGGTTTCTTTTTCCTCCACACATTCACCATTCTACCTTCTTTAGATGAACTATGACTTACAGAAGAGCAGCTGTGTATTATCATATACCAAGTCACTGTAAAAATGTTACAGTATTATTTCTTAACATTTATATTTTCATCCTGTAATATTTAAAATTAATCATCTAATCTGAATCTCAACATTAGAGCACAACCTAATTCACCAAATACAGAACAATTTCAAGGACAGATGTGCACAGGACATTTTACTTTTGCTTGTATTTATCCATAGTATTTTCTAATACTAGCTCATTGTATACAAAATATATAAAATAAGTCATTTAAACCACAGTGAGCCTAAACACGATAAAGTGCCGCATCCTTGCTTTAAGTTTAAGAACACTCCCACTTGGTTTATGAAGTCTCTCCTCTGGCTTGCTCTACTAGTCAGTAAATGTCGCCATCTAGCGGCGACGTATTGTAAGTTTCCGTCTTGTCATTCCGTGTAATTAGTGTAATTCTACAGCATTAATTAGAAATTAAATTGGTTATTTCCAGTCCATAACATGATGTTGTTATAAAGTTAATATAATTAAATAAAATGTGAATGTGGGTTGTGGTATTGTCCGACCAGAACCTGACTCGTCAAACTGAATTCAGCTTTACGCAAATGAGAAACGGCAGCTGCAGAAAGCTGACCAATCAGAACAAGGAAGCCAAGGTGCTGTTGTCCGACTGCAAATAATGCCCCGCGTATATAGTTCCGCTTGCCATACGTTCCTCCCAATACAATTATACGAGTTTATAAATAGCAAAATCTCGGTACTCTGTACCGTGTAACTTTAAAAACCAAAAATAAGAGGAATGCCGAGAAGGTTTCCCCTATTACTCTTGGTGAACTAAAAGCATACAGCGAGCATTAGTGCATTAAAAGATCCAAATAAAACAGCTGCTATTTATTTAATTCGACTATCCCTTTAACAGAAACAAAAAAACCCAATATACTTTATATTCTACATTTTTATGATTAAAGGGTTCACTTATAATCAGATACTGTTTGCGTGCACGTCCTCTGAGTCGCCCCGCAGTGAAGATATTCTCTCCAGTTTGTTTTATTAGCAAAATGTTTGTTTTTGTACAGCGAAGTTCTGTTGCCATCAAGCGGCCAACATCTGAACTGCAATTCAGTCTTTGTTCAGGGGTCCAACAAGCTTCGATTCCGAATTAAACATCGACTGTTTCCACGAGAGATCAAAATATCCCGAAACCACATCATTCCTTGTGTATGTCAAGATGTATTTAATATCTAAATGGCTCGTTTTGTTTACATTTCTACATATTGAAGATTTACTTAGATTGCTGATGTTAAATCTCTTTATTCATGGTTTAACCCACAGAATCCTGATTCACCTAAATAATCAGATCATTAACTGATTAACAGACCTTCCTGACGTTGAAGTGGGTAGAGTTAGGGTGGGGTTAGAACACGGTGGAACACTAAATTATGCAGGATAGGACAGGAGGGGTATCCCAGGACTGGGAAAATAGATGTTTTGTGAACTGTGTAAAATTGTTAGGTTTTTTTTTCCCATTAAGCAGATGATGATGATGATGATTATTATTATTATTATTATTATTATTGGCGGCACGGTGGTGTAGTGGTTAGCGCTGTCGCCTCACAGCAAGAAGATCTGGGTTCGAGCCCCGTGGCCGGCGAG
>JAPEKN010000012.1:33657878-33668983 GCA_028877435.1 Cathorops dasycephalus
AGAACATGCAAACTCCGCACAGAAAGGCCCTCACCGGCCACGGGGCTCGAACCCGGACCTTCTTGCTGTGAGGTGACCGCGCTAACCACGACACCACCGTGCTGCCTGATCTCGTTTGCTATTTTATGAAATCACGCATATATGGTGCGTTTGGCTCTCCTTTTCAGCTCCCAGTCGAGCACCAGTAATAACTGGCAGAAAGGTGAATTTCAGTGGAACCTCAATCAACATTGCCTGGCGGCACGTGGAGGCTTTAGCCAATGAGTCTACTGTAGAGAACTATAAGGTATAGACTATTTGGCTGTCTAGTCGAATGTTATTTCATGTTTTTATAAAGAATTGTATGCTTTAACTTTCTTCCTGTGCTTGTGACCCATAAGTGACTTTGCCTTGAAAACAAAATGTCTGAATGTCACATGGTCTAATGCTGTACCTGAATATATGTGTCTGGTGTTGCTTGAAGGTTCTGTATCGACAGGATGGTCACAGCACTGGGGTGCTGTACACTACGAATAAGCATTTTATAGAGCTGCCACTTCACAAAGATGGAGATTACCTGGTGGAGGTGAGGGCACAGAGTGAGGGAGGAGACGGAGCTGTGGCTCAAGTGCGCATCACAGGTAAGCTTTCTGTCAGAACACCTGTACTAAATGTGGCCCATGTGCTCTGTGTGCAAGATCTTCAACTAACCTGATCTTCAGATTATTTCGTCCTAGAACATGCTATCTCACAATTATTTATGCAATGTTCATTTTGTTGATCGTCATTGGCATAACTTGAGGTCAAGTATCCTTTCCAAGATCAAGGCGCAGGGTGCTTGAAGCACAGATTAAGAGTCCAAGATGCAAGTGAAACAGTTGAGGACGATGAGGGCAGGGGGTAGTAGGAGGCGGTCCAGTCCCAGCTGCTCACTGTTGTTCTTGGAGCCTTATTCTTTGCACTGTTCTTCGTCGGCTTGATGTCTCTTACTGTTTTCAGTCTTGATGGAGCCAGAAAGACAGGATGTTCTCCAAAGCCTTCGGTTTTCTGCAATGCTATCAGAGATCTTTTGATGTAGTCCTTGAAGCGCTTTTTTGGTGCCCCTCTCTTTCTGTGGTCTTCAGTCAGTTCAGAGTAGAGGACTTGCCTGGGGAGTCAATTTTGTTGATAGTCATAATGAAAATCAGCATCATTTTTGAGGACAAGTCAAATTGCATGAATTATAAATGGGAAAACTATTGAGAAAATACTCTATATTAGAGCAGTTCAGTGTTAGCCAGAGTAAGTCAGTATTTACAGGCCTTTTCTCATGCTTTCTCTCATGTGATAATTTCAAGATGGATCATGTCCATACTGCAGTTTGAGTGCAGTGATTTATCAGTGTCGTGCACCTTTGGGTATGAACAGCTGCTGCAAGGCTGAAGGGAGAGGGAGATAAGAGAGAGAGAGAGAGAGAGAAAACCCTGTAATGATGGATGATCTCACCTTGAGTACAGTTTTTTCCTTACAACATTGCACTCAGAACCATAACTGCTGAAACACATTTTTCTGTAAGATGTAGACTCACAAAGTTAAGTTAAACTATGCTGTGCTGCAGTTTGTATAATAACGCTGTATTCTTTAAAGAAGATATGCTTTGTTTGGCTACATTATAGACAATCATGCTGTGTTCATAAATGAATTTAGGATGTTGGCTATGGCTATTCACTGTTGCATCGACCTGATTTTTGATGACTTTTGTGACAGTACAACATCCATACATATGTACGTACGAACGATATACCTGTACCATCACAGGGAACCTGACTGTAAGTGCAAAGTAATGTATCTCAAACACTTCGCCACCAGATACAACAAAATTTGTATCTTTATTTACATAAGACTAGTAGTTATTGCCTGTGCACCTGATTTCCTCTGAATGGTGCTCTTCGAGGTCCCGTCCAATCGAACTTCTCAAGTGAGTCGGGGAGGGGATTCCCTGCAGAGGCTGAGCACAGTGTGTTAGCGCAAGCATGTAGCCTATGGGGAAATTAATAGTGTGTTGGATTAGCACTAATCCCACGTTTTGGAAAATTGAAAATGTTGTCTTGGGCCCCTCTGGGGTGTCACCAATCCATGTGCAAAGTATGCAGTATGTGTGTCCAGCCATGTTGATTTGCATAAGTGAACAAACAGACAGACAGCCGATGGATGGATGGATGGATGGATGGATGGATGGATGGATGGATGGATGGATGGATGGATGGATGGATTGATTTTTATCCAGCGCTTATTTTTAATTTGGTTGGCTAGCACCCATCAGTCTTGGGAGACGATGGGGTCGCACTCTGAATGATGAGAACAATGTCTGCTGTGACTGTAGAGGCCAATATGGGAATGGCAGTCTCTTCCACACCGAGGGCAGATGGACTTCTATGCTAGTCTTCCCTGATGTTGGGTCTTCCTTCTTTGTCTCTTTTCTTCCCACTCCTGGACAAGTGATTTTTCGAAAACAAACAGGCCTTGCTGCACAGCCTGCTTCCAGGCCAATCGCTCACTGGCTAGAGTTTCCCACATATTTAGATCAATGGACAGAGCTTTCAGATCCCTCTTGCACACATCTTTATAACACAGCTGAGGTCTGCCTACAGGGCACTTTCCCTGCACTAATTCCCCATAAAGCATGTCCTTGGGGATACGGCCATTGTTCATTCTCACCACGTAACCGAGCCACCTGAAGCGTCTCGGTTTCAGCAACGTATACATGCTGGGTATCCCAGATCTCTCCAGGACAGATGTTGTTAGGTACTTTGTCCTGCCAGGTGATGTTGAAAATGCGTCGAAGGCAGTGCATGTGGAATGCATTCAGCTTTTTTTCCTGATGGGCGCGAAGGGTCCATGACTCGCTGCCATACAAAAGTGTGCTTGTGACGCACGCTCTGTACACCATTGTTTTGGTATGTTCGGTCAGCTTCTTGTTAGACCATGCCCTCTTTGTCAGCCTAGACATGGTGGTAGCTGCCTTGACGATGTGTTTATTTAGTTCTGAGTTGAGGGAGAGAGTATCGGAGATTGTCGAGCCGAGATACACAAAGTCATGAACAATTTCCAGCTTGTGATCAAAGATTGTAATGATGGGAAGGGAGTCCACATCCTGTCCCATGACTTGCATTTTCTTCAAGCTGATAGTCAGTCCAAAGTCTCTGCAGGCCTCGCTGAAGCGATTCATGAGCTGTTGAAGATCTTCACGTGAATGAGCCATGATTGCAGAATCGTCGGCAAAGAGGAAGTCCTGCAGACATCTCAGCTGGACTTTAGATTTCGCTCTCAACCTGGAGAGGTTGAAGAGCTTTCTGTCAGACCTAGTGCGAAGATAAATACCTTCTGTAGCAGTTCCGAAGGCATGCTTTAACAAAACGGAAAAGAAGATTCTGAATAGGGTTGGTGCAAGGACAGCCTTGCTTCATACAACTACGGATGTCAAAAGGGTCTGATGTTGTGCCGTCAAAGACAACAGTGCCCTTCATGCACTCATGGAAAGATTGAATGATGCTGAGGAGCCTCGGTGGACACCCAATCTTGGATAAGATCTTGAAAAGGCCGTCCCTGCTGACCATATCAAAGGCTTTCGTGAGGTTATTGAAGGCAATGAAGAGAGGCTGTCGCTGTTCCCTGCACTTCTCCTTCAGTTAACAGAGAGAGAAGACCATATCAACGGTTGATCTGTTGGCTCGGAAACCGCAGTGTGATTCCGGATAGACTCTCTCTGCAAGTATCTGGAGCCTCTTGAGCGTGACTCAAGCAATGAGTTTTCTGACGATTAGGGAGGGAGATAACCCGATAGTTATTACAGTCACTCCTGTTGCCTTTGTTCTTATACAGTGTGACTAGACAGGCGTCTTTCATATCCTGTGGGACTCCACCTTCTTTCCAGCAGATACAGAGGATTTTATGCAGCTCGTTATTAATTTTCTCTTTACAGCACTTCAGGACTTCAGCAGGGATGACGTTTTTCCCGGGAGCTTTGCCAGAGGCAAAGGAGTCCAAGGACACATTAAGTTCTTCAAGAGTTGGTTCTCTGTCAAGCTCCTCTATCACAGTTAGAGACTCAATAGCATTCAGCACTTCTTCTATTACTACATTCTCCCTAGAGTAAAGCTTGGAGTAGTGCTGCACCCAGCGTTCCATCTGTTGCGTCCGATCTCAGACGACCTCGCCTGCAGCAGACTTCAGAGGTGCGGTCTTCTTCTGGGCTGGTCCCAGAGCAAGCTTGATACCATCATACATACCCTTGATATTTCCCATGTCAGCTGCTGTCTGTATCTTAGAGCAGAGCTGGAGCCAGTAATCATTAGCACATGTCCTGGCAAACCATTGGACTTTGCTGCGAGCGACTCGTAGGGCATGCAAGTTGTGTTCATTGGGACATGCTTTGTAAGCTGCTAACACCCTTCTTTTTTCGTTCAAGACAGGTGTCATTTCTTCAGAATGGGCCTCAAACCAGTCTACTGTCTTATTGGTCTTTTTGCCAAATATGGACAAAGCGGCATTGTGAACAACATTTTTGAGACGTTCCCATCTGCCACATGCATTAGCATCAGGAAGACCTGGGAGAGATCGCTCAAGGGCACGTGCAAATTCCTCCACCTTTTCCCGGTCATGAGTCTTGCTGGTATCAATGCGGGGTCTACCTTCCTTTTTGGTGCGGTACACTTTTTTTCATTTGCAGTTTCACTCTGCTACCTACCAGGGAATGGTCAGTGTCACAGTCAGCACTCTGATAACTGCATGTGATCTTGATGCTAGGCAAGTTAGTGCGTCTGGTCAGGATCAGGTCAAGTTGGTGCCAGTACTTAGATCTAGGATGTCTCCAAGATACTCAGTGTTGGGGCTTCGTATGGAAGAACGTGTTGCTGACGCAGAGATCATGATGAACAGCAGATTTCCAACAGATGCTGGCCGTTTTCATTCATCTTCCCAGTACCAAAATGACCTAGGCAAGTGGGCCAAGAGCTGTGTTTGGCGCCGACTCTAGTGTTGAAGCCTTCAAGGATAAACAGTGGCTCTTTCTCTGGGATGCTCTTGATGAAGGTGGCCAGGTCGTCGTAGAACTTGTCCTTAGTTTCTGCTTGCGACGTCAACATCGGCGCATAAGCACTAATTAAGGTGACCAGTCCAGCAAATGAATAGACCTGTAAGGACAAGATTCTTTCACTTCCATTTGCAGGTGGGGTAATCAAACCTAGTAGGGCATTCCTGACGGCAAAGCCCACGCCATGTTCCTGGGACACTTTTAGTGGTTTTCCTTGCCAGAAGGTGGTGAATTTTTTTTCCCTTGATTGATCCTGAATCTGGCAGTCTCGTCTCTTGGAGGGCGATAATGTCCATCTGCAGTCTGGTCAGTTCCCGATTGATTACTGCTGTCTTACGTGCATCACTTATCGCTTGTAGATTGTCAGAAAGGCCTGGTGTCATTGTCCTGATATTCCATGTGCCCAACTTTAGGGCAGGAGTTTTCTTTCTTCTGTTGCCTGGTGCAGAGTTGACAAGCCGCTTGTCGGTTTTCACCTTAAACCCCATGCACCCAGTGTGGTTAACGGACCATGGCGATGTAGCACCTTATTAGCTGGGGGCTGCCCAGCTTGACATGGGCGGTAGCTACCCAATGAGGCACAATGGCCTCTCCCACTGGCGGAAGCAATCCCTGGCGTCATGCTCTGTACCAATCGAGCTGGAGACTTAATTACCAGTATACTGCTGTTTTCCGTGTTGTGCCTATGCTACGTAGTGAAGCTAGAGTGTCCTCTCCAGTGTGCGTGAAGCCTGGGTAGGAAAGATAGGGAGGATAGACTGTTACCCATACAGCAAATCCCCCCCTCCACGTCACTGAAATGGTCCAATGGAAAGGCAAAGGCCAGTATGCTTGGTTCCAGTGGCATTGCAGGATTTGCCAGCACATGACTGCATAAAGCCATTTACTGCCTAATGGACTCCAACTCCGTATTTTGCCTCGAGGTTGACTCCTGAAGCCTTTTCCACGACTGGATATAGTCGCAAGGCAGCGGAGGTTTGTAATCGGGGTTTTCCTTCTCTGAGATGGGCTGCCTTCCCAGGCTAACGAGCCCCATCTACCCAAAGCAACTGGTTTTAAGGCACCAGAAACCCACCTTTGCCCCTTCTCCTGTCAGTAGAAGCAGGTTTGCCAGGCTTATAGCTAAGCCACACAAGCAGGCCAGGAGTTGGACTTGATTGTCAGGCTATTTGAGCATGCACGTCATAAGGGGCACTTTGTAGGCATTGGGAGCATGTCCCCACTACCGCCCCAGCTTTGACAACCGTTTGAACCCACCCATTTTTAATTTGCTTTTTAAAAAACATGAGATTATTTACTAACACTGTAGCAGCCCTTGGCATTAAGTACAAAGCAGAAAGGCTCTGAAGGGTGCATATGTATTTTATTCCTCTTGAATACAAGAGTTTGAGTGCAGGGGTTAACGGTGCACATTAGGCTAACTTGTAGAGGTTTTCACCCTTGGTTGAGTGGAGCAAGGTGTGTAACATTCAGAGCATAGTCTGGAAACATTACTCTGCAAAAATGTGTATTTGTTTACAACTATGTTACGTTAATCATTCTTGTTTTGTTTTCTTTAGTTTTCACCTTGCTCTGCTCATCCAAGTGTGTAAACCTCTACAAGTTATTAAAACATGCACCATTAGCCTCTGTGCTCAAAGTCTTGTGCTAAACCATAGTTCAACCAATGCACCGAACACAAACAAAACACACTCAATGAACAGCGCACACAAATTTTACATTGTGCATGAGTGACATATCAGGATGACAGACAGCAAAGCTTTAACATACCATGTTAAACCTCTGACGGAGGCACATGGTGAATATAAGCACAGCAGCGAGTGTCTGTAGCATAACAAATACAGCTTCCTGGGCTGACAGCTCTGCCTGTAACATGAATAATGAGTAACAGCTCTGGTCAGCACTTACTGTACACACACATTTAACACTCATCCGGAGCTCCGCTTTTAGGCAGTGCCTAAATATATATTAGCACAGGAAGTTATGCAGGGTATTTAAATTTTGCACACAATGGCTGACATTGCAATTCTTCAACTGTCCACGTGTATTTAGTGATTATTTCATTAAAAAACTTTGTGATGTTTCAAAAATGCATCTCTCGTAGTAGTTTTAAACATACTATATTGTTCCAACTCACAAAACTCTGTTTCTGAGGGCCATTCAAATGTACATTTATTACTCTGAGATTGGAAACTTCCCAGTTTCCACTTAGTCATGAATGCAGCATACGCTGTATGGCCAAAAGTTTGTGGATACCTGACCGTCACACCCATATGTATTACATTACATTCTTGGCATTGAGCAGATGCTCTTATCCACAGCGACTTACAACATACCCAGAGCAGCCTGGGGATCAGTTAGGGACGAGGTGCCTTGCTCAAGGGCACGTCAGCCATTCCTGCTGGTCCAGAGAATCCAACCAGCAACCTTTTGGCCCCAAAGCTGCTTTTCTAATCATTAGACCATGACTTCCCCCATGTGCTTGTTGAATATCCCATTCGAGATTTAGTTCCCTCTCTGCTGTTCCAGTTTTCTGAGACTTCCCACTAGATTTTCGAGCGTGGCTGTGGGGATTTGTGCTTATTCATCCACAAGAACATTACTGAAGTCAGGCACTGATGGTGGATAAGGAGGTTTGGGGTTCAGTTGGTGTTCCAGTTCATCTCAAAAGGTGTTCAGTGGGGTTGAAGTCAGGGTTCTGTGCAGGACACTCGAGTTCTTCCACTCCAGTCTTGGCAAAACAAGTCTTCATGGTGCACAGGAGCTTTGTGCACAAGGGCCTTGTCATGCTGGAACAGGTTTAGGCCTTTTAGTTCCAGTGAAGGGAAAATTGTAACACTACAGTGTACAAATCATTTAGAACTGTGCGCTTCCAACTTTGTAGTAACAGTATTGTGTCCACAGTAGTATACTTTTGGCCATATAGTGTCTAGTCTATAATCTGTTTTTAATGGTGATTTATTTCTCTATCATCTCTGTCTTTTGTGTGTGTGTGTGTGTGTGTGTGTGTAGCTGAATGGGCCTCATCAGCTTCATCCCTGAGCCTCTGTGTCCTGCTGCTGGTGGCATTGCTCAGCCTGACTCTCTGAATGTAGCACCGTCTCTCCTCTGCCTTCACTCCCCACAGTGAAGAGGACTCTCACTGAATGACGCCTTACAGGACTCTTATTCTACAAATTCCTATGCTCATCAACAAATATTCCCAACCTGGACTGAACTATGTTGGAAGAAAAGACAATACCGAAATAGTCAAAGGACAAGGATGTAAAGGATTGATGTATTCAGTATCGACTTAACTATGAAGCAGCGTCAGAGGAGTTCTCCCTTGTTCAGTATGCCTTATGATCTCACTTACCCTGCTCGTGGCTGCTTGTGGGTAGAGTGACATCTGTATTTCACAATTCACAACACAAACGTCAAAAGGCTGTTTCAGCTTTAATTTGAATTTAATTGGCTGCTCATTCTATAGCACCAATTATCCTCTCAGTTGAACTCATCATTTTGTTTCTGCAGTGTGTTCTGTACCCATAAGTGACATTTGATGAGAGATCGGCATAAGATGATCTGATAGTTTAGTTTGCAAATCACTGGAATTCCCTTTTTTTTTTTTTATTTCTGAGCTAATACTTTCCTTGATGGATACAGTCAAAGCAAACTCCTCTGCTACTCCGACTCAATACAAACTATAAAAGGTTACGCAGAATAGAAAATATAACAATTTATTTCAAACTAGGATATGTATATGCAATAATTTATAAGCTATCAATTTCTTAATATATTTCAATATTTCTTTGGTCATATTAACATATCATTAATAGAAAGATTATTTTACTTTAAATCTATGATTTCAAAGCCCTTAAATAAAAGAAAATGAACATCGAGAAGTAAGAGAGATGTGCGCTTATCGCCTCTGGAGACTGAAGGAGGATCATCAGGGGTTAAAAAATGTAAATATATATCTTAATTGCTCAGATTCTGTACTGAGGAATAATTGTATTTGTATGTGAACTGTATGTGTAGGATACATATCCAAACCATGGTTTAAAATCCAAACCAGAGGAGTGTGTTTGAGTGTGAGTAGATGTGCTTGTAAGTGAACTGTGGCATGAAAATCCACTGCAGCGCATCATGGGCCATAATCTCACAGCACCTCTGAATAAGGATGTGGATTCACTAAAATAGCATCTGATCGTCACTCATAGTTTAACAAACTCTGATTCCATTAGTGCTCCAACCAATAGGCTCTACAGCATAAGGAAAGCTTTTTTTGTTTTGACTGTATCTTTGAATTCTCTGTCATTTAAAAGGGGTTTGTTTTGTTTTTTTTAGCTTTTTTTTAAAGAAAGAACAAGAAAAAAAGTTAACATTTTATCTGATTTTTTTTCTCCCCTTGGTGTCATGTTTGAAGTAGCAGTTGTATGATCTGGGACGAGACTGGCTAGAAAGGTTAAGTTTTGAGTGCTAAACCATTAAAAAAAAAAAAGAAAGGAAAAAAATCATTCCATTCTGAAATGAATAAGGTACTGTAGTTGCTGAAGCATTTGAAACATGAGTTGTATCGCCCATTGACTTTGTTTGACACTGATTGCATTGGTTGAGTGTGTTTGAGGGTGTGGAGGAATACTCCAGAGACAGGCGGAATTTTAGCTGAGCTCCAGGCTCGTGTTTATTCAGTACATGCTTTTCAGTGCGCTTGCAACAAAAACAGCACAGCAACAGAAGACCAATCCATCCCAGACAGGCAGCGTTTCAAGTTCACACTCCTTGGCGTGTCTGTGTCTCTCGTGCAAGCTCTGCCAAGTGGTTGGTATCTATCTATCTATCTATCTATCTATCTATCTATCTATCTATCTATCTATCTATCTATCTATCTATCTATCTATCTAATCTCCCAAAGACCCCCCCACCCCCAGGTTATGGGAGTCACTGAAAGCACAAAGAGACACAGATAAATAGACTGGTGGTAATAAGACAGGTGAGAATCATCACGCATTATCTGCCAGCTCGACCTGCCTCCTCTCCTCCAGCTGATGCTCAACCACCGCCCTGCTGCCACAACTAGCAAATAATTTATCGCTAAATGCTTTTGTAACCTCTTGTCTTTCCACATATAACTCATTAGAGATATACTAACCTGTCAAGTATAACTGCATTTCATAAATTAATACATGAAGATTTGTTACTTGTTTGACAGTTCCTCCAACTAAAAATGCATTTCTATTTTGACATTTTAAACGAAATTCCATCTGACAGTATTTTCTGAGAAGAAAATACAAAGTTCATATCACCACAAATAGACCCTTTGTACTTCTACGAGAACAAGATTTCTACCTTTTTTTTTTTAAGGTCCCAGGCTAATTTATGACAAATGTAATTTCTTGTTTTTGTTTTATGATGTGGAACATCGAGTATATTGGATTTTGACATCTCACATGGATGATTGACATCTCACTGTCTGTGTGCATATTAGCCTTTGCTTCATCATTTTTGTAATATTCAGAGATCACCACAAAGTGCTTTCTCTTTCCCTGTTGACATCAGGCAACAGCATCATCAATGTAAAAAAAAAAAAAGCCAAATGCATGAAAGCCTTTAAACTTAATTATGGCAATCAGCAATTTTTTGGAGTGCTATGTTGTACCCTCAGAAGCATGATCTGGAAATGAATGGTTCATTCCATTTGCATTAGAATGCCATACTCATTTGTGATGAAGGTGACTCATGTAACTCAGCTTCTTCTGATCTGCCCCTTGCAGTCAATAAAAAGTGCGTTCAGGCTGAATGACAGGTTGCGTGGATGAAATGTAACCCGTGAGTCATTATCTGCTTCATTGAAGCCATTCTTCTCAATTAAAGTTTATAAAGACAAACCCAACATGTCTCATTGAACATAGTGTCATTAAACTCTTGACAGTTTTAAGATTTAATAATAATGGTTATGGCATATACAACCCCAGTTCCATAAATTTGGGACACTGTAAAACTCATCTCATCATCTCTAGCCGCTTTATCCTGTTCTACAGGGTCGCAGGCAAGCTGGAGCCTATCCCAGCTG
>JAPEKN010000012.1:40559107-40571650 GCA_028877435.1 Cathorops dasycephalus
TTTCTAATAAAAATATTCATCATGGGAAGGTCAGAAGTTACTGAAACCCACTGGATGTGTCTTGTAAACATAGTAGAGTCAAAGGCCCAATAACAACAAATTTATATTTTCTAAGTCAAATATACCATTTTACTAAGCTGATACCAGTTATTCAAGAACATATTAGCAAAAACAAATCAAAATTTAGCTGCCTGAGCATGTACCGAGTAGGAAATTAAAATACAACTTAATAACCTGTTCACATCCCAGTTGATCTGATATAAAGCTACATATTTCAAAATGACCTCACACATATTCACAGTCATTCTTAACCTGATAGCAACCCAATTAGGACAGATCTTTATGAATTGTGCATCATCATAAGTTAATAAGAGCAATGCAACATCAATATTGGAACTTTGGATCCTACATGAGCTGGACAAGAGCAACCACTGAGCCACGCTATGTCCTGATGAAGGTAATTTGATCAGAGCTAGCACTTACCCTGGCGTCTCCGTTGCTGGGCCGAGCTGCATGGCTGAAGGCTTGTGCTGGGTCCTTGTGGTAAACCTTCAGGCACGACTGATCTGTGATGCTCCTGTAGAAGGAGAGATCCACATTGTTCATAAATGACTCCCAAACATCGCCATCAGACCGTGGCCGACTGTGCCGATGATTATTTTGGCTCCTGAGCTTGGCTACTTCAGGGTGAATAAGGTATGACGGAAGATCAGTGCGAGAAGGAGGAGAGAGAGAGGCCGAGAAGACAGACAAGGTTCCATCAGGCACAGAGCAGAGACACGAAACAGTAGAATCTTCGTCAAGGGCAGAATCCATGAGTTAAGTGTCCCCAAAAAGTCCAATTTAAAAATTATTTTTCTACTGACTCTTCTGAGGGTTGTACTAGAGACTGCGCTTGTAGTCTTTCAGATCCATTCTAACAGGAACTATGTGGTGAAGGGAACTAACTCAATGTCAGAGTGAGAGTGCACTAAACTCATACTGTCAGTCATAAAGTAATTAAGTATGTGCATGTGGCTATGTCTAATTTCTGATAGACATTTTATATGTTTACCTGCGTGTGCGCGTGTGATCTAGATGTAGTCATGTGACCATAATTTAGTCATCACTATGCTGATGATTTCAAAGTTCAGTTTACATCACTATGGCTTCACTGTATAAGGTATGAAGTGGTTGCCAGCTTATTAAAGACTAAGAGAGACGTGTGTACACGTGTGTTGTGCCTGTTGAGATATTTAAGTGCAGCAGTAGCTATCCTTTCTCTGCAGCTTAAGCTTACTTTTTTTTTTATTTCCTGCTACACACAAATGTGCATAACAAACAAGCCACGACAACTGGGTATTCACATATTAGTGCCCCCCTACCCCAAATTAAAGCAAATATGGAAAATTCAAATCTGTCTTTCCTGCTCTTTAGTAACTAAAATGATTTGCAATAGTTATTAACAGAAAGTAATTTATTTATATTCATAGTTCCCCAACTTCCCCAACACCCCCCGTTCCCCAGGGATGAAACATTTTCAACCCTACTGTATCATCACTTCATCAGAACTTTAGATTGAATCAGTTCCCAGGAAATGCAACAATGAGATGTGTACTGTGATCTCCTACTACTTTTTGTGGAGGTTAATAACAGGATATTTGAGAAAAGGAATTTCGACAGCAAGTGATCTCACAATACCACTAGGGGTAGAGCAACACAGTTTCAGAAATACTCAAACCAGCCAATCTGCCACTTATCGTCTTATTTTGCGTTTGACCCAACTTTTTTTTTTTTTAAGTGTGCTGCAGGCATCAATTTCTAACTTCATTTATATTTGCAAAATACAATTCAGTTGGTCAGTAAAACTATTGAAAATTTTTGTTCTTTTGTCAGTTAAATAAAGGTCCACATGAATTAACAAATCACAGATTTTTGTTTTTTATTGTATTTTGGAAAATATCCTAACTTTTTTTGGAAATCAGATTAGTAAGTAACATAAAGGCAAAATGTGTTTTAAGCATCGTTAAACAGTCCTTCATAACAGCTTACATGCATGTTTCAAATAAACATATAACCTCAATAAAATGCTACTAATTTTGATTGTATTTGCTAAAAAAAAATCAACCCTGTTGCCCATTTGAGAGAAAAATATGCAGTTATTATTGGCAAAGACACCTTGTAAAAAAATGTGATAGTTACCTGAAATAACATATTACCATATGTTTTAAATGGCTTCATCCACATTTTCATACATTCTATGTTGAATTGCTTAATCAATGATAGCTGATTGTTTAAAAAAAAATCATATTTTTAAGTTACAAGGATACATGGCCCCCCCAATCATGGAATCACTCAAATATGCATTTGCTCTTTTGTAGTTTTTGGTAATCTAGCTATTCATTTATAAATCATTGAGGCTGTTAACTGTAAGTTTTAAAACACGTCAGTAGTGCTGCTTGATGTAGTGCAGTAGTGCTTGTAGTGCAGAGCTCATAAACTAGTAAAGCTTGCCTGAAAGTGTGACTAAGCACATTCACGGCTGCTGCATGAATCTTCATGTGTTTTGTCTTGGCAAAGAAAACCTGCTTTCTTTTCCCCCACAACAGACTGGTTTCTTGTTGATGAAGCTGATTAACCATAAATTGAGAATTTTTTGTTCATGCACTCTTCTGTTCAAAAGTAACTGTGAAAGTCACTCAAAGGTTTTAGTTTTTCTCTCTCACATACCTTCTAGGCACACAAAAATCAGCAGAACATTCACTCATTCTCAGTGCTTTATTTTGTGTTAGAGGAAGTTAACCCATAGCCATGCAATCCATCAGCATTTGTCCCAGTCTCTCTAGACTAAACACGCTCTCATTACCCAGGTCCTTGGGCCCCGAGGGCAATCTCAATGCATGTTTATTGGCCCAAGACAGAGTACACACAAACACTCAGAAGGTAGTTGTACATTGAATGAAAATTTTCCTAAATGCCATAGCAAAATTGAGGTGAGCTGAGAGATGGAGCAAAATGATAATAGGCGAATGTCACTGTGGGAGTTTTTAAGCTCGAAGGAGCAGCGTGACTACAGCCCATGTTTCACCTTCGTGGGTGAATGAGTGACTGAACAGAAGTCTCAGCATGTGTTTTCTCAATGAATTCCAGGAGCTGGAAGGCAGTTTCACAGCTGTTGCTACTTCAATTCCTGTGATTCTTTTGCTTTCATTTTTTTTCCAACACTTTGCTTTGGTGGCTTTGGCTTTCTCACTAAATTGGTCATTTAAGATTCCAGCCATGAAAGAGACTCGGTAAATAGTGCCCTGCCCTAGGGGTTGGAGTAGAACTGGGAACTGAGGATCTGCCCAGCTTTGGTCTGGTTTGAGGGTTACTTAATGGCATTTTAGAGAAGTGCCAGCCATCAGCTGGTTTACGCATGGCAAGATGCCTTTGTCAAGACACTGCTAAGTGGAGTTGCATTTGTGTTGGCTGGAAAATATGAAGCAACAATGTTCTCCTCACTTCATCCTTACTCTCACTCGAACTCTGGTGTCTGGTGTATCAATGTCATCCGAGCAAAACATAGCAAAGAAGAATTACTGTATGGGGAAAGTTAATTATGGAATGTTAATAAACTATTTATTTTCTACCTAATCCAAGGAAACTGTTTCTACTTTTATTTCAAATCATAGACAGAACTACTCAGAATGATATTGGTGCAGAACTCATTACTATCTTATAGAGTTCTCTGTATTATTAGAAGTAGGGTTATTTGATGTTTGGGAGAGAGTTTACAGGATCTATATGATATTTGTCCACATTAAAAAGCTAGTATTGTTTATTCCACATATATCACTTTATCTTCTTCAGACTACTTAGAGAATTAAACATTGGCTACAATGTTCAGATAGGATTGCATCATAATAACTCCAGGGATGAATATTTCACCAATTGCATAATTACATAGTATTTGAATACATATTGAATTCGTTCCATTAGCATTAAAAACATCCTTTAAACAGGGAAACAATTGTCTTGTTAGAATAGAACATTCAGAAGTGTGCAACATGAGTGAGAACTTCATTTGCGTCTCTAAGTGCCTCCAAAACAACTCCCTTTCCACCTTTTGTTGACCCATCAGATAACATGCAGAGTAGACTCACCTGTCTCGAAGCTATGTGGAGGAGATGAATTGTGTTTGCAGGATCAGATAGCCCCCAGTTCGCCTTTTGTATTGATCCTTGCTTCGCTGCTCTTGTGAAGGAAAAGCAGTTGCTCTGGGGAGATTTAGATAAGCAAACAAAGATTTTATTCTGCATGTGAATTGCATTTTAATGATAAGAGTAACCCTGCATGGTTTATGGGCTGTCTTTTGAATGTATGTACAAATATTTAAATACATACTTAACATGTGTCCAGTTTATTAAATGTGTTCAGAAAAGATTGTTGTCCAGTTACATCAGCCCTAATTATTTTTCCTGGTCATGAGACAGGACAAGTGAGAAACTATCCCCAAACTTAGGATTGTATGCAAAGACAAAAGACCACCAGCATTCGTGCCTCATCTGTTTACAGACGCACACATTCCTTATATGTGGGACTGTGTATGAGGCATGGGGCAGAGGGTGTCTCAGATTTCTCTCAGAGGGACCCTCCCTTTTCTGTATGACTCCCACCTCTGCAGCAGCTGACACTCACACCTCATTCACAGCCCTTAACGAGCCATGCTAATGAGCAGCACATCATTAAGCCACTCTTATTCAGCCCTCTGTGTGTGTGTGTGTGTGTGTGTGTGTGTGATGATGCAACCCAGACTAAATTGCAGCAAGATTGTACATACAACCACACACACACACACACACACACACACACACACAACTGTCCTCTCTTTCTTCCCGCAAGGGACAGAGACAGGCTTCTTGCTCTCTCCAATGTAATAGGTGGATTCTGGATAAAAGGTTGTTATTGTTATTGCTCTGAAGAAATGACTGTGATGACTGCAAAAGGTATGGGCAGTTTCAAATAAAAACAAGTGAACACACATAGGGGTGTGAGACCTGTAGAAACCCTGCAGATTAGATTAGATTTTATTTGCCATTTGTGCATAAACCAACAGTTCAGACACATTGGCATTTTTGTGCAGGGCTTTCTGAGTCAACAGTTTAGGAAATAAAACACTATTTAAAAAAAAAAATCCCTGCTATGCCATGTAATGTTGTAGTCAAGACCACCTAAACCAAGACCAAGTCATGACCAAGACCAGAGTGCATCGAGACCAAGACAAGACCAATACTTTGAGGGGTTAAGACCAAATCAAGACAGAGACCAAGGCAGGGCGAGACTGAGTCAAGACCAGGACCAGACCAGTGTGTGTGACAGGGGGTGGGTAGGGGTGACAGTAATAGTAATGAAAAGTTCGAATTAGCAATGAGTCACATTATTGGTCGCATTTGAAGCAGGGCAATACAATACAATCACAGTGACAATGTTAATAACAAATAAATCAGATAATGCACAGGCGGTTTAGTGAAATCCCCACAGTCGTGGTCTTGAAATAAAATCCAGCATCCTCTTTATCTGAGACTGAGACAAGACCGAGTAAAACTGTGGTTGATTTCAAGACAAGACCTTCAAAAAGTGGTCTTGAGACTGGTCTCTGGACTAAGACCAGTCACAAGTACATAGAAGAATTAATGATACTATCAATTTTCACCAGAGCGCCTGAACCACCAAACGCAAAACAGCCCCACCTGCAGTGATCCACCTCTTTATTTTACAGAGGGCTATTAGGAGGTTTTCATTGAATGCAGTCCACTATTAATACCAATGGTATGCCTGACCAATACAGTATGTTTGATTTTAGCCTCAGCGGACCATAATACATAATGTTAATTGTCGTTATCAGCTGTTGTTATAAAAGCGGTGTTTTAGAGTTGGTTTGGAAACTATTGAAGCAATCTCTTTTAATCAGTTTTTATGAAGGTGCCAATAATTCTGGAGGGGACGCTGTTTTTCACTGTGTTTCCTGCTTGACTTTTGAATATGTTACAAGGAACGGTCCTACATCAACATTTCTGATATACTTTCAGAAATGAGTTGTGTGCAGCGAGAATATTGTACCACGTAATTGCACATGTAAAACTCCCTGGCTTTTCATTAAAGTAGGTCTGAAGTGGTCTTAGTGTTTGTGCGTTGCCAGCTGAGAGTGTCAAAACAGGATTCAAAATTTCTCAAATGACTCCAACTTTACCTAAATTAGGCTACGATCATGGACAGTTTTTAAAGTTTAGGGGATGTAAGAAACATGTCCTATATTTCCTATATTATTTATCAAAATACGACTAATGTTATGGTGTCCGGATTAGGCAAAGTTTAGCCTCTTTGAACTAAATTTGAAAGTTGTGCCCTGTTGGGACAACTTATTTTGGAGTGCAAGCCACCAGTGGTGCAACCGGTGCTGGCAAACAGGCCTTCTGTTCGAGACAGGGACCAGATTTTTGATGTCAGATCTCCAGTGACTGGGCACCACTCAGATCTATGTCCCATTTACAGAAGTTCATATCTGAGTTAGATGGTTTAAATAAGAATAAATGAATGTAGTCCACGCTTTATGGGATCGCTTTAAAGGCATCTAAATTTACTGTTGCATGCATGCTGTGACCCAGCTATGCCTGTGGCGTAATTGAAGGCATGGCACGGAGTAGACTCATGAGAGTTGATCACTCAGTGGAATTTTCAGTGCCTGGCACTGAACACATGCAGGTTGGGAAAGGTAACGTGATGGATCAACAGCGTGATGACGAATTAAAAGTTTCTTTTCAAGCAGTAACCTGAAGTGGAAAAGCATAAAAATCAAATTCCCCCTGCTCTCATGCGACAGATGAGCTTTGCGTGTGCACTTCCATTTAAAGCGGACTGAAATCGGATCGCTTCGTTTTGTGGGAGTTGTCCAGTGAGGGTCACACACCCAGCGAAGCTAGGATTACTTACTTACCTTTCCATAGTGTCGTGTTGTGTGAGCATGTGCTTTAAAATAGTGAGTGTGAAATCTGTAGCATTTGTACATCATTTCCTTGGAGTTTCTTATCCACTGTTATTCTCCTCAGTGACTTTAGAATGACTAGTTTTGGCAGAGACGGAGCTGTTCACCCGGCACTTCTGATGAATGTGTGGCCAGAAAATGAAAGGCTAAGTGGAAAGTGTCACCACCATTTGCTGCTTTAATACACCATGTGGATGTAGCGGTAGAACTGCCAGCTGGTTTGACCTGAGCTCAGTCGTGCATTGTTTGTTTTTCTGACCAGTTAAAGCTACGATTTTTGGTGCAAATAACTGGTCTTAGAATAGCATTAAAGCAGTTCTACCCAGAGCTCTGTGTGGGTTACAGATTCTGTCTGAAAGTTGTTGTTTGCGTTAGCCAGAGGTTGTATAATGTTGTCTGCTTTTCATTTTAACACGTCAAATTTTCCTTTACAAGGTGTGTTCACCTAGCCATAAAAGCATGTATGGAAACGCAGAGGGGACATGAAAATCTAGGCCATTTCCTGGACTTGACTTGATATTTTCTTTGTCCCTGAAGACTGGTTGTGTTTCTTGGAGTGTGTGTGTGTGTGTTGCTCTTTCTGTATGGAGATATCATCTCAGTCATGCTGCCTGGTTTATAATTCATGTATATACTCTTGTGTCTGTCACGAGTTTACGCTCGCATGATTGGATCACCGTTTTAGCAAAAACGGCAACGAAACAAGCCTCATGTATCGAATTTAATTCTTGAGCATCGTGGAAACAGATGCATTCCATGCATATCATTTCCATTTATTTAGCCAAGTAAATAATACAATTAGTTGACCTTTGTAAACGTGTGCTTTTGTGACTTTCGGTGCTTAATTCGCATCTAATTAAATCGAATCCAGCCCTCTGTACAAGTTTGGTTTAGCGCAGTGATGGGTAATTTTGAATTTTAATTAAATAAAAACACCAATGTTTTTATTCCTCTAATAAGCACCTACGACGTCTTCTAAATAATTGTTTCCCTTTAGTTTTAGCACATCAGACCTTTAACGACTCTCACACTGGCGTTCCTCGAACACCCCTGGTGATCAGCTGCAGTTTATAGTAATTCACTAAATTCTTTAGAGCTCGAACACAAATTTCCCCTCAGATGAAACAACCAGCATACTTAATTAATATCAGCTGTCCTTCCTTTTGCATTTTTACCAATTACAATGGACCACAGCGGCTAAACTATACCCATACACAGACCTATTAATCATATTGAATTCACACCGGATGGGAATCCATTAATTAATTCTTTATTTAAATATTTTGTGGTGTGCTTGTGTTTTGTCCCAGGACTTTGTATCCTCAATGACCTTGAGTATAAGTCCACGAGGCACTAGAAAAGATTTTGTAATTGAATATTACTGTAACAGGGACATTGTCCCTATTGTTCATGCTGTAAGAGAATTCATTTAATTTATTCGAATTAGCTACTATGAGAACATATTTATATTTCTAAATGGATGAACACTGTGTTCATTCATTCATTTTTTTTAGCAGCCACTTTTTCTTGGTCAGGCTTGTGATGGATCTGGACGCGATCCGAGGAACACTGGGTAAGATACAGGAACACACCCTGGATAGGATGCCATTCTATCACGGCGCACCATGTACACCCATGCATATTCACACACTCGTTCACCCGTGGGGCACTTTTATTATGCCAGAGTAGCCAGTTCACCTACCAGCGTGATTTTTGAAACTAGAAAAACTGTGGATTGTGTTATTTCTATGATACCCTGATAATTATTGGTCGACTTTATTAAATAAACAACACAAAGCTGCTGAATACTTATTGTAATCGATCTAAAACAGCTGTGATTTAAACAAATATTTTGGCCATGTTTATGTGACTGTCACCATTATTGAATGTTAGCAATCAAGTATAAAGCCATGTGTAAATAATTCTGGGCTTGGGCTCTTCATTCCCAAAGCTGCATTAAATTATTTTATGCGCCAAAACGTGATATTGTTTATACTCTGTAGTTTCAGAATGTCAGGATCAGATTTGTTGGCGTTAGCTAGGATAGCTAATGGGAAAATAACGTTTGTTACTTCACTGGCTGCCTCTGTCTCACTTATCTCATGCTGGCGGATTGAAAACAACGATTAAAAAAACCAGATATCGTACAAGCTTTGATACCATGTGGTGGTAATGCTAGAGGCTCAGGCCTAATGAGAAAAAATAAAACTATAATGTCATAATACAAGAAATACAAGACCAGCTGGAAATATTAAAGCCACCTGACGCTTGGTAATGCTACTCATTAATGACTTCAGACGAATTAAAATACCAAACCATTCCTTACTGCTGTACTTCAACCAAGTTGATTAACAAGAAACTCTTCCATGAGATATTATTCAACAGAACTGCGACGTCTTTCTTGTTTAATGGGTGGTTAATGGCTGCATATGCGGATGAAGGGTTATGGCGTGGAAATGACACTAAGATAGGCTTCTAATCATCGGTGAGAATGTAATTACAGACTGTGACAGAGAAGAAAAGCCTTTCTCCCCAGGCACATCTGCATCTCTAGGCAAATAGTTTATCCTCCTGGTCTATCAGTGTTTGGCCATTAAAGTCAATTAAAATACTGGGGTTTCAGATGCAGTAATTTATGTTAGGTTATTAAAAATTATACATGACACAAAATGACACAGCAAGATGCAAAGATAAAAACTTCTTCCTTTTGCGGATCCACAAAGTAGATTTTCGGAAAATAGCTTTTATTCCTATGATGTGAAAAACAAGAAGTTTAAACGAAGTGAAAATTTATTCAAGCACTAATGTTTGAGAAAATCCCCGTGGAACAATTCAACTTCGAAAATATTGCAGCTATCAGCTTATGGGTTATCTGAGATCATTAGGATTTGATCCATACAAGTTGAAATGAAATTTGAATAAGCCTGATAGAAATCACCTCAGGGGCACCAGAGAATTTGTCTACCAAATGACCTGCTATGCCTCAGTGCTTGTTAATGAAGCTTATGAATTTTATTATGCAAACCTATAGTTTCCTTACCTCTAAATTATAGTGTCATTTTCATAAATAAAAAAAAAAAAAACAGGATTTGGTCAAGAAATTTCATCTATGCTTGTGGCACAATGCCAAGTACTGTGATTTGTACCGTACACTTGGGTAGCGTAATGGCCCGTCACTGGGAAGTGGAGGGAATAAGTGGAAGCACCCTGACTTTTCCAATTCATATGGTTAAAATTAAACCCCCAGTCCACAGAAGCACTTGAGTGAAGAGGGAGCTCTGAAATTATGATGTGCCAGGCCTTTTATTGAGCACATCTGTCATTCGTATCAACGGGAGTGCATTTGCAGCACGTGGTCGTCGAAACTTCGTCTCACATGACATTGATTGACCAGTCTGTTCTGGAGGTGGCAGTTTGTCCAAAATGTACACTCTTTAAAATACACACCAAGGTAAATGACCGTCCTGCTATTGTGGCTTTCGCTCTTACCTGGCGACATGCCACCATATCTTCTCAAAGAGCCACTTCATCTCTGTCAAGGCCAGGTGGAAATTTGCTGCACAGTTCTAATTGGACAAAGTGCCTTTCAAACTCCTAGTTATCACTCACAGATCAGATTAATAGGGCCAGCTAGGTGTCAACATAGTCTCTCTCTCGCTCTCTCTCTCTGCCTCTCATTCTATCTGCCTCCTAGTGGTGTAAGGCCTAATTATCAGCGCTGTATGCTCTGGTCTTTCATTCGGTGGTGTGAATAGCAAGCAAATAAAGAGGACACCTTTTTGAACAGCGTACCATTCAAGGAGAGATACCTTTATGCTCTTTTCGGAAAAGACTTGAAGGAATCTCTCATTTTATGGAGATTTATGGAGATTTTATTCTTACATCTGCTTTTCTACACCTGTAACATTGAATTAATAATGCAATGGGAATATAAAGCTGATCGTTGACGTGTGAAGAAAGAAACGAGTCATTTGTAGAGTACAAATTGAGATTTGTAACATTTGCTAGACACCTGCTAATTTTTAACCAGCTTTTTTTCACACTGAGGACATTTGGTACGAATATACAGTCCAGAGGAAATGATGCTTTAAACACTTCCAGGCTTGTATTGTATTAATTGCTTGTAGCCTACAGTTGCTCTCCAGTAGACCTTACTTGCAGAGTTTTCCGAATAAGGACTGACAGGACAAAATGGAAATGTCAAATGGCTCAGTTTTCCAACAGCTCCAGCTATGCTTACAGCTCCTGCTAATCGAATAAGCCTGTCACCTTTATGCTAGGTATCAGTTACATGTTTTACAAGCTCGAACCACAGAATCAGCTCGCTGAGAAATCCACTCTGCACATAATAAATAAGTGACAAATAAGCACAGTTGGATATAAAAGCCAGCAGGCAGGCTACAATGCCAAGCGTGTGCATTTCAGCGTAGTTGGTTGCGGCCATGAGGGAGAGTGCGGACAGGATTATACTGATAGTGGTGTCCTGACTCGGACAGATAAAAAACTGATGGTGCCCCACAGGCATTAGAGGAAGCATATAGCACTACTGATTTAGGTGAGTGCTTTTCCCACTCGATGCAAATGCGGGGGCACATTAAGCCATTATTCCCAGGAAGATTGTGCCAACATAGCCTCGAGCACTGTACCGCTACTGATTCAGGTATCAGATGTACCTGAGAGAAAATCCCAACAGTCAAGAACAGACATTAATAAAACAGAACACTGGATTGGGTTGAAGATGTACTGTGTATATATATGCACATATAGTCTCACAGTGCATCATAATTTAGTCATGTTAAACCTCTTTCCGACTGAAAAAGTGCTGGAGATGGGACTGTTACCAGGAACCAGTGAAGCTTTTTATAAAATGGTCTATATCTCTACTGGCTTGGGTGCCATAATTAGATGAAGCCATTACTGTGTGTTTTACCTTACAGTTTAGTTGAATCTTGATGTTGACAAGTTTTAACACTTTTAATAATTACTAGAAGCCCTTCCTTAAAGCAACTTGCACCTTAAAGTTACCAAGTGACGTTGAAAATACAACTGTAATCGAGTGTTGATGTGTGATGAGCTCAATATCAGAAATTTTGGTCGTCAACTCCGTCAGTATGTTTAGTAAACGAATGGGACTGCATATAAGGAAAAAAAAGCCTCATATCCGTGATAAATATGGCAGGAGATTGCTAGCATTTTAGCTCTGGTTGTTTCTTCATACACACGCACGCACAAAATAAGCATTTTACAACTGGGTTAGATGTGAATAACTGGATTAAACTGAAGAGAGCAGTCCATATGCGCAAATATTAAGGAGGTTAAACTGTTCTGCTTAACCGAGTGACCAGAAGAGACCCAGTGCTCTTAGGCCCCGTCCACACGAGTACGCGGCCTCACCCAATACGCTGTCCTTTTTAAAAAAATCTCCGTGAACACGGCGTCGTTTCGATTCACTAGAAACAACCCAAAACGCTGTAGTACATATGCCAGGCCTGTATGTGGCGCTGTGACACCGCCACACCAATACACTAAAACCGGAAGAG